>LOEQ01012975.1:0-22575 GCA_001685075.1 Bramus lutescens
TAAGTTTTACCCTTAAAATAAATACCCCTTTTAATTCCCAACTGGTGTGGGATTGTTTATGACTTACGCCTTCACAGATGAAGAATATTATTTCTTCACAAATGCTCAGTTGCTTTAGGCCAATTGTTTTTGTGTGTGTGTGTGTGTGTGTGTGCGTGTGTGTGTGTGTGTGTGTGGAACTGAGCTAGCACCTTTGTAGAATGTCAATCAAGCAGTTAGTGTGGATCAACTTCTAGGTTGTCCGGTTTCTACCAGTTCCTCTCTCTCTATGAACTAAACAGAAATTCTTCTCACTATTCTGTTCCTTCTCCAAACACTCTGCTTTGCCCAAGGCATGTTTTTTTTTAATCCATATTTTGTAATAAGTTCTTCCGTGTCTACAAAAGTCTTACCGAGATGGGAATTCCATTAAATGCATAAATCAATCTGATGTATGGTCTTTCTGCCTCAGTAATCTCAGTAATGTTTTGAATTTTTGGATTGTAAGACAATATATATTTTCAGTTATGTAGTTTTATCTATTTTTTCGCACATAATTTTATACATGCTTTTTAACTGTAATTTATACTTAGGTAATTCATTTTCCTTGGAGAAAGTATAAATGATTTTCTTTTGTATGTCTATTGTGGCTGTAGATGCATGAGAACCCCTCTGGGTAGCTCTGGCTAGCCTTGAATTCACTATATATTCCAAGCTAGCCTTGTACCCATGGTCTTTCGGCCTCAGTATCCCAAATGTAGAAATTATAGGCAATGTCTCTACATTTGGCTGCTATTGTGTTTAAAATTTTTATTTCATCATGGTTATTACTAATCTGCCAAAACAGAATTGAGTTTTTATATTTTAATAATATATGCTTTGGTTTTTCTTAATTTAGCTACATGAAGAGTTTGTTATATCTTACATCTATAGGTAGTCTGAGATTTTTAGAAATACAAATAAACATATGTGAAAAGAGAGAAGTGTTTTTCCCCCTTCTCATTTATATTCTTTTTATTTTATTTCATTGTCTATTTGAATAACTAGAATTTCTGCAATTATGTTAAATATGTATGATGGTAGCTATAGTTTTTAAAAAGTATGATATTTATCAAGCTGAAGTAATTACCATGTTCTTAGCTTATGTACAGTTTTTCTTATAAATGAGTGGTGGTGGGTTTTGTTAAAAGATTTTGCTATACCTAGTTATATAATCACAAAGTTTCCTATTTAAAATGCTAATGTGATGAACACCAATGCTTGATGTTTTAAAATTGATCTAGCTTCACATTCCTGGAATAAATCCAGGATGGTCTATAATTCATTTTATGCACCATTGGATTTGTAATAATTTTTCTATTGTTTTTGCTAATATTCTGCTGAAGATACTTTTTCTGTAAGGCACAAGAGAGAATCTTCTGATGAATTAGTTTGACTCTCAAGCTTCTGAAATTGCTAACATAAAGTTACTCAAACTATTTTTGCATTATCTTATCATAGCTGATGGAGTTATTTCTTCCTTATTTATGGTATTTTTGATTTTTATCTTTTCCTATTTATTTTTGTCACAAAACTGACAATAAAACAATTAAAACATAGATATTTACCAATTTAATTATTTATCAAGAACTTTCTTAAAGCTTTTTTTATTAGTTTATTTCTCCTTCTCCAGGTTTTGAAAAGTTTATTTATTTATTTTTTGCTTCTGTTCATTACTTTGTTATTTCCTCCCTTTTAATGTTGGAACCTGCCTTCCTTCTGCATTTCTAGCTTCTTCATGTAGCCATTCACCTCATTGATTTCTTTCCTGCTAAAATGCTCATTTCAACATCGTAATTCCTTTTGCATCACTGCTTTAGGTGTGTTCACATGATATAACATGCTGAATTTTTTATTTCCATTTTGTATTTAATTTTTTTCCCATGGGACTTTTTAAAGTATGTTGCTTGATTTCCGTGTTGTTTAGTTTTCCCTGGTGAGTTTCTGTTATTGATAGTTTATATCCTGGATATTTTTCTGTCATGTTAGGAAATGCTGACTACTATGGCAATGTTTATTTAGCAGATACTCACCAAGTTTTCTTCTCCTAATTTTGTCATTATGGTTTTAGGGGTATTTGAACTTTCGAGGCATTTTCTATTGTTTTGGTCTGCTTGTCCCCTCTGGCATTTGTTGGAGGGACTCCCTTTTGATTTACTCTTACTCTTTTCCAATCTGCACTTTGCATAACAGCCAGTTATCTCTTATAAATGAAAATCATATTCTACCTCTCCCCCAGTTAGACTCGTCTAACATAGTCCCATTTACACACAATGAGTCTGTTTCCTCATGATGGACCATGAGATGTTTGGTCTTTTCATTTATTATTTGGGAACTTTATAATGCATGTACTATATCTGCATCATATGACGTCTGTTATCTGTGTTTCCCCCATCCCACTCTTGTGGAACCCCTTCTTCCCAACAAATACTCTTCCTTCTTTTATGTGTTCCTATCCAAGTCACATGCTGAGCTGCGTTAGAGTTATCAGCATAAGGATTACTAACTACAACACGGACCACTTCTTAGTAGCTACACCACTGTAGAAAATACCTTCTCTTTTCCAAGCAACCGTAACTACCAATAGCTCTTCAAAGAGGGCAGCGCCTCATCGGCACCTCCTCCATCCCTGCCGGAGGAGCATTAGCTGCCTCAACCTTGTGTAAGTATTGTATATTGTAACTATATCTGCTAGGAGTTCATCAATTCACCAGCCTTGTCATGTTTAAAACATAACTTCTCTCCAGCCTCCAGTTTCTACACTATTTCTACACCCCCTTCCACAGTGTTTCCTGGATCTTGCAGTAGTCCCCATTTTGGGGAAAAGCATCATTAATTCCCAACATATTGATAAGTTATGAGTTTTTGCATTATCCACTGGGGGAAAAAAGCTTTTCTAGACAAGGCTAAGGGAGGTGGTTACCTATTTCCCTCGGGAACTCTTGGGCCTGGGTTTGGTTCCCAGAACTGTATACATTGAAAGAGTGGCACATGACTGGAATCTCAGTGGTCAGGAGATGGAGGCAAGGGGACCAGAAGTTTAAGATAATCTTAAACTACGGAGTGAGTTCAAAGACAGTCTGTGATATAGGAGGTCATTTCAGAAGAAAAACGGAAGTAGTTTGTGGCTCACTGTTGGGGAACTTCAATAACAAGAGACTGAGGAAAAGAAGAGAGAGAGAACACCTGGGAGGAATCAAGAGAAACAAGAAAGCATCAGTCCTGACTTAGCATGAGCAAAGTTTTCAAGAGGAAAAATTTGATCATCTGCGTCAAATGGCAAGAATGATGAATTAGAATTGACCATTAAATTTGGAAATATAAGGGTAAGTGTAATCACTTGGGAAAAGATATGCATTGAAACAGTTAAAACTATCCAAGAGTTAATAGGGCATTGAGAAGTTTACTCACGATGGCTGTGTGAATAAGAACTATTATGTCTCAGCTGGGGGATGTGAGTTGGATCTTAGCACTTACTCAAAAGGCCAGTCATGAGTGCATGTTCCTGAAACCTTGGAGTTTGTAGGGAGGTCCAGAGATAGAAGGATCAGTGGGGCTTGCTAGATGCCAGTCCAAACGGAAGTTCAGTAAGAGACCCTGGTTCAAAAGTGGTGAAATGGGGTGACAGAAAAGCACAATTCCTGAAAAACACATATGTTCATCCATCACACATCTCTCTCTCTCTCTCTCTCTCTCTCTCTCTCACACACACACACACATATCATGCACACACCCATACATCACACTTACACTTCACATCAGATCACCTCTCTCACATACACATACACATTACATCACACACACATCACACTGAACATTACACATCTCACTCAGACATACCACATTGCACATACATTACACATCACACACACACCACACACATGCACATATTACACATTATACACATAACATCTCTCTAACACACATACTACATAACACATACATTACACAAACACACATAGCACACATTACACACACACATAGTACTACTTCTGAAAAAAATAATGGAGAGATAAATTGAGGACACCAACCTCCTTTTTATAGTTTTTTCTGTAAAAGGGAACAAATCAATTTCTTATAACTGAAGAGTAATATGGGTCAAGGATGATTGATTTCCTAAGTTTTACTAGCAAAATTAGCGTAAATGTATGCATGTCTTTTTAAACTGGTCTAGCTTGGCTCCTCTTTGCTGTGACAAAACACTGGTCTAGAGGAAGTGGATGGGGTACATTTCCATTTACAGGCCACTGTCCATACCATCAAGCAAAGCTAAGGCAGGAACTTGAAGCAGAAACTGTGGAAGGATACTGCTGCAGGCTTGCTTTCCTTGGCTTGTTCAGCATCTTTCCTATGCTGCCCAGGATTATCTAGCAAGGATGGTACCACCAACAATGGGGAGTTTTCTTGATTGCTAGTTAAGATCACTACAGTTTGAGGATGCCCCTTTCTCAATCTTCTGTCTTCTTTAAATACCCCAATTTGCATCTCTTCTGGACCCCTACAATCCTGGGGTTTCCACTACAACTGAGGTTGCACCTTCACTAATAGTGTTTTCTGGGTTCTCTTCAGAGAGGCTCTCACCCTAGTGCACAGAGGAAGCAAGCCAGTAAGAAGCATCCTTCCATGGTTTCTGTTTCAAATTTCTTCCTTCTTGGTTTTACTTACAGCGGAAAGATTAAATAAATCTTTTCCCTTCCCAGGTTTCTTTTGGTCAGTGTTTTATCCTAGTAACAGAAAAGCAATCTAAAACAGAACTCTATACCCTTGTGCCCACATGCCAATCTGATGGAGGCAATTGCTTAGTTGAGATTCCGTCTTCCCAGGTATGTCGAGTTGACAACAGCAACTAACCAAAATGTAAATGAACATGATCTAACACAAATTTAGTGACACAAAAGACATGGGAGGATTACTGAAGGATTGTGATGGGTGACAACGCAGTAGATGGCTTTACTAGCAAAATACAGAGGGCTCACTCATAGGGCTAAGTACAGAAGGTTTAATTTTGGAGCAGAGATTCACACGTACTTGAGATAGGTATGATGATGAAAATACACAGATATCTTTTAATTGCTTTGAATTCTTAACAGAATCAAAAAAAGTTGTCTACTGAAGAAGGCAAAAGGATGAAAGGCGAGAAATACAGCAGGGTTGCCCAGCAACATCGATAAATCATCTAAGCTAAATGTCATGAATTTTAATTAAGACCAGTTATTATATAAGTTTATTTTCTTGCCAGTTAAGATCAGATACACGGGTGATCTATGCAAAGATAAAATTTGATTTAATCAAGGTTGGCGTTGTGGTTGGTAAACAGGCACAGAAATCAAAGGTAAATGCAAGGCAGCAATTAAAATGATGGTCTATTGGTTTTAAACAGGGAAGGAGAAAATGTCAGGGCAGAAGAGATCCTAAAAGTGACAAAAATCAGACACAGATATGGAATGAAGGACATTGGAAGGTGAGCTACCATTTAGGTTAGGATGCCATGGGGAATGAGCTGGAAAGAGAAGACATGATATAATAGGTCAATATATGGGACTAGCTAGGCATGGCAGCTCAGATCTGTAGTCTTGGTATTCAAAAGGCAGAGGCAGAAGGATTGCTGCAAGTTCAAGGCCAGCCTTGAATACAGAGTAAATGAGACCTTGTCTCATAAAAAGTGAACCAACAAAAACCCAAACCGCTTAAGAATAAAAATATTTATTTTCTGAATAAAAATTCTTCAAACTCTACTCAGACATATAATAGTAGATAAGCACTTTTAAATCTTGCTTTGCAAGTAAGCTTCATTTTTTAACCATTTGAGATGATGAGTCTCTTTAAATTCCTGCAAATACAATAGGAAACTAATGAAAAGAAGTTCTAAAGAAGAATGATGTGAAGAACATCTAATCTACGGAAACATCAGGTAGTAAAACTCTGAGAAATATTTACTTTTCCATATACGATGCTAAAACACAAAAACAAAATTATATCCAAAGTAGTTTTAAGAAGTTCACTGAACATTGTTGCTCACAACCAATTAAATTTTAGATGAATCAAATATTAAAGAATAAGAAGTGGAGAAGGTAGCGTATGCGGCTCTAAAAACTAATCCTGGAGTGAGGAGGGCCCTGCTAAGCACTAATCAAAATGCAAAAGCAATAAAGTCTGATGTCAAGAGATAAATACATAAATATAATACTGACACATTTTCAAATCCATAAACCCAGTAAAGATGACAAATGGAAGAAAAATATTTGCAACATGTATAATAAAGGGCATATTTTCTTATAGAACTCTTCTAAGAAAAGGACAAATAAACATAGTATGAAAAATGAGCAAGATATGTAAATGGACATTTGCAACAAATGAAGCACAGAAGCGAATAAGCACATAAAACGATACTGAGTACATTCGCAAAGAAATCAAAATTCAAATAAGAAATGTACCAACTTTGGTTATCAGTTTGCCAAAATTTTAAAGACAAAGAGGTGTACAAGACTGATGGAAAAGTGCATAAGAAACTTCCATAATGATGCCAAATGTGTGTTCTGGCTTCTGTTTGGTATGTTTTGTTTTTAATGGATGAATCACTGACCATGTAATTTTAATTTCAGCAATGTATCTTATAGGTACTCCAAGAAATGAGCAGTTCCATACAAGCAATGATTCTTTCTTATGATCTTCATAGTTAGGGTAAGCCAGGTCAAGCGTGATATTGTTAGAAGCTATGATATGAAATTGTTCCAATTAGCACAACAAACCATTTTGTACTGATTTGTAAAGACATCAAGAGTGCATTGCTTTATGAAAAATCCAAGTAACATAACAGTGGGTAAAATAGATAAAAATACGGTATATCTGAATGACAAAGAAAGGTCACACAGAGACACATGTTCACACATACACTATAAACACAGAACATTTCCAAATTATGCTCAGTAACATTTGCTTTCCATGTGACAGGGACTAGGAACAGAAATGAATTGACAATATGACAAGGGAGGGCCTTATGATACACTCTGAGAAGTTATTTTGAAGTTAGCACTTCTAGTACATGAAATCAGGATGTTTAGAACATTTTTGGAATTTCATCCTTACATGATTTCTTTAACAAACTCACCATTTATTCCTTCCTCTCTCACTCCTTCTATATCCCCCAACTACATGTAATATTTTTTTTAAAAAAGCAACAGTGAGTCCTCTTAATGTGACCAGTATGTGCATGGGTGTAGTGATGCTCACTCCAGCATGGGCAGCCTTTTCCTGAAGAAAACTGACTTTCTTTCCCCCAAGTAGCTATACCCTGCCAATAGCTCCTTGGCTGATGGTGGGACTTAATGATCTTCTCCCCAATCCATGCTGTAATTTTATGTGGCTTGATTCTGTATAGGCCTTACACATGCAGCTAACACCTGTTATGGCTTATGTATACTTCTGCCGTGCAATTTTCAGAACACACCATTTCACAGTAGTCTACTACTAACTCCAGATGCTCCAATTTATCTGCCCCACCTTCTGCAATGATCCTCTAGCCTACAGGGGGAAGTACACTATATGTATGGATGTATGTGTATATGTATATATATATGTGTGTGTGTACATATATATATATATATATACACTTGTATGTATGTATATGTCCATATGTATCCCATTTAGGGCAGATCACTTTAATCTCTTATTCTCTGCAAACTGACCTATTATGGATCTCAGTATTAATCACTAAGAAGCTTTTCTGGTGAGGGTAGAGAGCTTCACTAATCTCTCTATATGAAGATAGCCATTTAAAGGACTGGAGATATATCTCAGAGGTTAAAAACTCTCGATACTCCTTTCATGGACTTAGGTTCAACTCCCAAAATTCACTTGACATCTCAAAATGTCCTGTTGTTCTAGTTTCCAGATGATCAAAGCTTTCTTCTGACCTCCTTGGGCATACCTTCTGATCTCCTTGGGCTTCTGTATGCTCATGGTTCAGAAAATATCATATGGGAATATATATATGTATATATGTATGTGTAAAGTAGATGAATCTTTTAAAAAGACAAGTATTTAGGGCACTGCTCAATACTACATCTGTTTTGCAGAATAATAGCAGCAGATCTTCCTTATGGTCTATGACCTATTCAGCTACCAGCTCTTTGCCCAGTGAACAGTGTCAGGAATGAGTTTCAAGCTGTGGAATTCAGAAATCAAAATCAATGAGTTGTTCTCATAATTTTCACATTGCTATCCTGCCAAACTGGTCCTTACTGTACCTTGCAGGATTATATCTGGGTAAGAGCGTTCATTACTTTTCTTCCCAACAGTGTTGTGTATAGCAAGGCACTGTGAAAATCTGGTCAACAGGAATGATGTTTCCAGGTCACTACCGGCTTGATTTCTCCACTTCCTATGTCTCAAGTCTGTGTTATCCTTAGCAAAGGGGACTTACTATCAACTCCTGAAAAGTAACCAAGAACAATTTCAATGTCCTGTATAAATTTGGTCTGTGAGACCCCGCTAATTAACCAATTGAAAAGTGATAACCTACACTCTGTAATGGGCTCTTGGTTTGATAGCCTATGGCATCTGGGAGAAACATAATTCCCACAAATAAGTAACTCTGTGTAAACTTGTATGTATGTATTTTGGGAAGCTTCTAGAATATTGAATTGTCATATGCATTTTCCAAAATCTTTAATATTAGTTGCCAATCATTGTACCCTTGTTTACCACTCTAATTGGTGGCATCAACATGGGAGAATAGGGTCTAAAAATGAGGTGAACTAAAATCTCATGCAGTAACCAACTTCATACAGAGCATCTGACAATTTATCCTCAGAAGGTTAAGAATAATCACACAAGCAAGTTGTTCAATCACAAGGATAAGCCACATGTGTAAAAGCATGGTTTTCCATGGAGACACATGAATAACAATAGCTGAAGTAAATGCATTCCTATCCACTATTCCTGGGAGGAGCAAGAACGCAAATTCCAAGGACAACCCAAGTCATGGAGGAACAGAGGTTACAAGACTTTTGTCTTGTGTACTTGGAGTTCTCTCACAAGGCCTCAGAAGTCTCACACTGCTTCATTCATGGGCCACGTTCCCCCACACCTACTTTACCCTGCCCTTCCAGCCTCTCCCCTACTTAACTCCTCCTGGCCCATTATTTTAGTTCCCCACTTGGCAGCACCTACATTCCACTATTCCACCTCCCTTGCAACCTCACCACCATCATCATTTTCCAATTGCTTGACTTCTACAGGTGCCCTAATTTAAACACACATACCTTTTTGTGCATGTAAACTCATTATTATTATTAATATTATTATCATCCTCATCATCATCCTGACCACAGTTTCCCATCTCTCCTCTCCTCCCAGCTCTTCCCACCTACCTCCCCTCACTTCTTCATCAACTCCTTCTTCTCTTTCAGAAAATGGTAGGCCTCCCATGGATATCAACCAAACATGGCATGCCAAGTTGCAGTAAGACTAGGCACCTCCTCTTTTATTAAGGTTAGACAAGGCAACCCAGTATGAGGAATAAAATGCCAAAAGTCAGCGAAAGAGTCAGAGACAGGCCCTGTTTCCACTGTCAGGATTCCCACAAGAAGACCAGGCTACACAACTGTAACATATATTACAGAGGGCCTGGGTCAGTCTCATAAAGGCTCCCTGGTTGGTAGTTCAATCTCTGTGAGCCCCTATGAGCCCAGGTTAGTTGTTTCTGTGGATTTTCTTGTGGTGTCCTTGAACCGTCTGGCTTCTACAATCATTCCCCTCCCTCTTTTGTAGGACTCTATGAGCTCTCCCTAATGCTTGTTTGTGGGTCTCTACATCTGATTCCATCACTTGTTGGATGAAGCTTCTCTAATGACATTTGGGCAATGCTCCAACCTATGAGTATAGCAGTATATCATCAGGCATCATTCATTAGACTTTTTTTTAATTTTCCTAGTCGTGTTTGGTTCTATCCTAGGTCTCTGGACTATCTAGCCTCTGGATCCTGGTGTTCCAATCAGTTTAAATAAACATATCTTAAGATAAATGTATTAAGACATAGTCCAAAATTTAGATTGTTCTTTTGTTGTTACTTTGTTTCATTTTATTTTTCATGGAAAGCACCTAAAAGTGTTTATATAATGGTGATAATGAGGGCATCAAGTATCTAGATCTTGGTTTCTGAATATGATGCAAAATGATGCTAAGTTTCCTTGTAGGAATGACTTAATACAGGGCCAGAGCAGGGAATGTACATAAAGGGGCCAAGCCTTATCTTGGTATGAAATATAAACAAGCACTCAAAGAAAATGAGGACAGATCTGAAGCAAGTCTAAGACAAGCTGAGTCCATTCTCACTGGATAATTCTGCAGTGATTTGAACACCAATGTGAATAAATATTAGTAACATCTAATGTTGCTTAAAACAGCTATTATTGCAGCATCTCACAGGCAAACCCAGGAAGGAATTAGTGGACTTGAAGTCACCAAGGAAACAAAACACTAGGGTGAAAAATGAATAGGAAATAGAATATAATCCCAACACACTACATTATAAATTAGACATAGAAAAATTATGAACTGAATTTTAAAAATACTATATACTATGATTTAATACATGAACTAAATACTATGAACTTATATCATGGTTGTACAAAAGAATGTTCACCTTATTAAGAAATACCCACTAAGGAATTTAGGAGTATGTGACACAGTGGTTTCAACATACTCTTAAATGAATTAAAAATACATATACATTCTAGATGAGTATGATGACGATGATGAAGATAGAATAAGGATGACATACACAAATACAAAATACTTCAAATAATTGAGATATCTAGGTAGATTATTTAAGTAGTATGTTCTAATCTATCTAGACTCCTTTACAAAATTTAAAATTGTAAGTAAGATCTTTTCTCTACCCAAAATTTTAAAAACTATATAAAAAGACACTTGCACAAGAAAGGGCTAGATTAGAAAGGCTTCATTGCCCAAACCCCAAGCATTCCTAGTAGAGGTTTATCCTCAGACTTGGGATTGTTCCTAAGAAGTTAGTGGTGAGCCATTGGAGTTTTTGTTGGTTTGCTTTATTTTATGTTATTGGATGCTAGAGTCCTGGAAGCACATGATATTTGTCTGATCAGCCGATTCGTGCTAACTTTGTGCTTTATGACAAAGAATAACCGGTTTCCCTCTGGTGTGGCATCTAAATGTTGCCAACCAGTGATAGGACTCCTGACACCAAAGTTCAGGGCTCCCAGGTTGGCATATTTTGTAGGTGCTGTATGCATGGTTAGTAAGATCAAGAATAGTGTGTGAAGCCACAGGAAAAGGTCACCTGGAAGCTCATGCTGTTTCTCCTAGACTGTATGTGAACTACTTTTAACTGATTTAATTCTGTGTCCTGTTAAAAAATTATTTATTTTACATACTAACCAGTTCCCCCTCCCCCCCCGCTCCTGCTNACCTCCCCCAAACCCATTCCCCATCTACTCCTCTGAAAAGGTAAGGCCTCCTATGGGAAGGCAACAAAGCCCAGCACATTAAGTTGATGTAGGACCAAGCCCCATTCCCCTGCATCAAGGTTGAACTATGCATCCCACCATAGGGAATGGGGTCTAAAAAGCCAGCTCATGCACTGTATCCTTGTTTCACTATCAGCCATAAACAGGAGTGTATGGATTTTCTGTCATCTAGCTTGAGTGTGTTCCTAAAACCCCAGTCAGTGGATTGGCTAGATAGTCTAGTGGATAAAAGTAAAAGTCTGATGCCAAGGCTAAAGAGCACTCATGCTATGGCACGTCCCCTGCACCCTCCCAAACAGGATAGATAAGTAGATAAGTAGGTAGGTAGGTAGGTAAGTAGGTAGGTAGATACGTAGGTAGGTAGGTAGGTAGGGAGGTCCGTAGATAGATAGATAGATAGATAGATAGATAGATAGATAGATAGATAGATAGATAGATAGATAGATAAATAGATAGATAGATAGATGATAGATAGATAGACAGATGAAGATAGCAGATAGACAGACAGACAGACAGACAGACAGACAGACAGATGATTGTAAAACTGATTAAGCAGAACACAGACAAAACATTCAAACAAATGGAGAACCTGTACCTTATTGTTCACCACATGCATTTTTCATAAAATAGTCAAAATATATTGTATATTACTCACTAAGACTTGAGTCTTTTAAAAATTCAATGTTATATTTTAACTTCTGGGCATGGGGATGGGGAGGTGGGGGGAAGGGGAGAGGGTGAGAGAGACAGGAGAAGCAGAGAGCTGGGGAGAGCTTGGGGGAGTTGGATGGTTGAGATGGAGGAAGGACAGATATGGGAACAGGGAAGGAGATATCATATCATATGTATGAATCCTTAAGAGCAGAAGGAGGGAGAATATGAGCAAGTGGAGGAGAGGGTACCTGAACTGGCCTTGTCCCGCACTCAGACTTATGACCATAGAACCCTTGTCCCGCGACGGATGGAGACAGAAACAGAGACCCACATCAGAGCACTGGACTGAGCTCCCGAGGTCCAGTTGAAGAGCAGAAGGAGGGAGAATATGAACTCAGGTTCTCTGGAAGAAAACCACACAATCTTAACTACTCAGCAGTCTGTCCAGCCCCCAGTATTTCATTTTCATTTATCTCTAAGTATATTGCAATAAAAGCAAATTCTAGTAACATTTTTTGTATTTGTTATATATTTTAATTTTATAATCCCCTACTTTTAAAGGTTACCACAAATTCTATGGATAAAGAAGACTATGAAAGACAAAAAGAAAAAAATATTGCACACAGGAGCATTTTCCAGGTTTACTATGAATCAAGACATTTATTTATTTATTTGTGTGAAATGTAAAAGGGCTAACTAAGAAGAAAACAGTATGGTTCAATAAGGAGACATATGATAGAGAAAATTTAGAGAAAAAATCTCTTTGGGGACATACAGGACTTGGACTTGGGTCATGGAAGTCATGTTGATGGTGACCCCATATTGTGCTCATGAGGTCCAATGTGTTTATCCATATCTGTTGGTCCTGGGGTGATGTCCAGTTGAAATTGTGTTAATGCTCTGTTCTTATGGACTTTCACAGAATATTGTGTTATCATTTTTATATCTAATTTTGATTTCTGCAGGATAAAAAAGGAAGGAAAGGAGAGAGAGAGAGACAGAGATAGAGAGAGAGAAGGAAAGAAAGAAAGAAAGAAAGAAAGAAAGAAAGAAAGAAAGGGAAGAAAGAAGGAGAGGAGGAGGGAACATAGTCAAGATTGATTATTTTCTTTTAAACAGGCAAAAACACAAAGAAAACGTATTCAGCACGGAGCAGGGTTCTTGTCTATGTGAGAACCGCAGGTTCCTGGAATCTAAACTCAGAGCTCGCTAGGGTTTTGTAGCCATGGTTTTCCAAGGCTCAAATGTGTAAAAATAGAATACTATTTAAATAAATTAAACCTGACAAATAAGCCACATTTGTGTCTGCTAGCAATGAAAGCTGTCTCAAAGTTCACGAAGCACAGTGCTACAACGTCTGGCGAAAACGCCCTCCACATAACGAGGTCCCCTGGTATCTGATGCTCCCCTGTCCCAAGGTGACTCTTGGGGTGTTCAGAGAAGAGCACCCCAATTCCCTGGGAGTTGCTCCTTGGAGAACCTTACTTGGGCATCAAAATCTCCTCCTCCAGATGGGAGAAGCATCTCAGACCCAAAGAGCCCCACCCCTGTGCCTTTCACTTGGCCTCCGTCCTGAGACCCACTCTGTGGGGACCAACCGCATTCAAGACACCTCTTTCATGTCTCGGATCTGTGAATATTTGTGATCCATGGCCACATCTCCAGCCTCTACCTCTATTATTCTATTGTGACACAGACTCATGCGGAGAGAAGGAAGTGAAATTTGGGGAATGACATCAGTGGTTAAGACGATGCCATATGAGGAGTGAAATACACACATAGGTCTCCTGGTAAAAGGTCCACGTACTTGGCAGAGGTGGGTAGTGGTACCTGGGGATATTTGTCTTTTCTTCTTTAATTTTTTGTGTGTTAATTTAAAAGATCTCCCATTCTGTTAATTGCAATAAATCAGGGCTTTCCAGGATTAAGAATTAATCTTAGTTAAAAAACAATGTGACTCTGCTATGCTCCTCGTATTTCAACAATTCATATTCTAGAAAGACATGGTTTATAAACTTACATAAAGCATGTTTACGGTGACTTGTCACACTACACACATCAGGGTCAAAGAACTTTCCTATCAAGAAATGGTCTGTGGCATCTAACATAAAATTTATTTTGTTTGCAACCTTATCTGATTTCTTTCTGTGTTTGCAGGAGCTGAATCCAACTATACATTGATTTCTTATTTTCAACCTGTTTGCAGTTTTCCTTTATGAAAAGTGGCTTATTCATGAAAAATGAATAAATTAAACATTTTAAAAGCACTAAAGAATATTAACTTTGAAATGTACTCAATAGTAAATCATTTTGTAGTGTAGCCCATATGCTTTGATTCCAGCAAAACATACTTTTGGAGAAAAAAATCTATCCTTATATTGCTGAATTAATTATTTTAGAATTAACCTTTCATAATTATATATTGGTTAGTGATAGAGATGGTAAAGGCTGCTAGAAACTGTGCACTACCAATATACTACTAATTATATGTTGATAATGAGGTGCTTCTGGCCAGTATTCTAATGACATAACTTCAATATTAAAATACAACCCAATTATTTATTTGCTTGTTGCTGCCAGAGCATAGACATGAGGGAAAATGAGCCAGAGGTTAAAACACTATGCCTTCCGTTCCCTAAATGAAAGGTCACTGTAGCACACTGAGTCTCTGCTTCCTAGTGGGCAATTTCTATGTTGGAACAATGATTTGTTAAGATTCTTCAAGGAGACATGCATGTCCTGCATTGCTCTGGCTGTACAGTGGTTACAAAGAGTGAGAATGCATGGTCTCTGTCTAGCTGGGAAGGGGGCAGTTGCAATCTGCAGTTTTATGAGGTTGAATGAACAATTAAAAGTAGTCAGAAGACATGAGTTTGAGTCTTAGGTTAATCCTTTGATGTCTATGTATACTTGGACAACTACCTAAATAAAACAGATATGGTGGTCTCAAGCTCCTCATCCCCCTAAAAAACTACCAGTCTTGTTCTCATACTTCACAAGATGGGGATGAAACTAAAGAATATATGTGGAATCTTTTGTGATTTCAAAGGCAGAATAAGATGCTAGAAATACATAAATAGAAATAACAAAACACTCTTTGCTACCCACATATGCAAGTACATATTGGTGGGACTAGGGAGGAAAGCAATTTTATAGAGAATATGGCTTGCTTAGTTTTGGAAAATCAGTGTCATCTAGGGAAGAGAAACAGAGCAGCTTCAATAGGCACATCAGAGTCAAAGGAGTGGAATGAAAAAGCAGTCTGTAAGTGCAGTAGCCAGTGCTCCACATAACCTTAGATGCTCAGGACTGAGTAGGTAGCTACAGCACCCAGGACTCCATTTGACAGCATATTCAATGTTTCAAAAGTTCTAACTTACATTATAGTTAGCATCATAATATTTTGCATGCTAACAGTGCTATGATATTATTATCACTACATCCCTATAAGTGATGTGGAAACTTAAAGATGTTAAGCCCTCCTTAAAGATAGAACAACACATGACAGAAGTAAATGATTTACAGCATTCAACCCCAAAAGCCAAGCAATTTCTTCACACTGAAAACACTGGAGCACTCCCCCAGGTTCTACTCCTCAAAGAAATTGATGGGGGTGAATATAAATAAAAAGGAACCTGAAGTAGATCAACCACAAAAAAATTTCCCAGTCTACCAATATCACCCCTTTGGTATCATTAATATTTTTCCTTCTTAGATATCATATCTAACATAATGAAGAAACAGAACCACACTTTGGTGAGTGAGTTCACTTTCCAGGGTTTCTCTAACTTCCATGAGCACCAGCTCACACTCTTTGTTGTGTTCCTGGCACTCTACATATTAACCCTGGCGGGTAACGTCATCATTGTGGCCATCATCAGTCTTGATCGTCACCTTCACACTCCCATGTACTTCTTCCTCAGCATGCTGTCAGCCTCAGAGACAGTGTACACACTTGTCATTATACCAAAAATGCTCTTCAACCTTATTGGCCTGAGTCAGCCCATTTCCTTGGCAGGTTGTGCCACTCAGATGTTTTTCTTCATCACTTTGGCTATCAACAACTGCTTCTTGCTCACAGCCATGGGATATGACCGCTATGTGGCTATCTGCAACCCTTTGAGGTATTCAATCATCATGAACAAGAGGGTGTGCCTCCAGCTGGTGTGGGGAGCCTGTAGCATTGGTTTAATTGTAGCCATGATACAAGTGTCAGCTGTGTTCAGGCTGCCCTTCTGTACCGCCAAGGTGGCTCACTTCTTCTGTGACATCCGACCTGTGATGAAACTCTCCTGCATCGACACCACTGCCAATGAGATCCTGACTTTGATCATAAGTGTGTTGGTGATCTTGATCCCTATGAGCTTGGTTTTTATCTCCTACATCCTCATCATCTCCACCATCCTCAAGATTGCCTCTGCTGAGGGCAGGAAGAAGGCCTTCGCCACCTGTGCCTCTCATATCACAGTGGTCATTATCCATTATGGCTGTGCCTCCATTGCCTACCTCAAACCCAAATCAGAGAACGCCAGGGATGAGGACCAACTGATCTCTGTGACCTACACTGTCATCACACCCCTCCTGAACCCTGTGGTATACACCTTAAGGAACAAAGAAGTTAAGGAGGCTTTGTATAGAGCCATGGGCAAGAAACTTCCATGACAGCTTATACCCATTTCAAGCAGGATCACTGAAGATTCTCCAGGAATTCTCAAGGAAGACATGGAGACATTTCCACGAAGTTAGCAGTCATGATCCCATTAAGCAGTGATTGTGTAAAAGGAAGTGAGAACAAAGGATCCACAAATTCAACCACTTAAGGAAGGGAGACACAAGCAGGCACGTGTCCCACAGACGCACAGCAATAAAACTCTAATACTGAGAAGTACATCAGCCATCTGGAAAGCCCGATACAGAATAAAATCAGGAGAGCAGACAGAATTAATGAGGGGAGGCTGCTATAAGGCAGGGATAAAGGGCTTTTAGTATATTCTGTAATACTCATGGGGGGAGACATAGGTTTCCCTTTATCCATGTAGAACAAATAAGTGCAGCACATAACTGTCCTTTAGAAACAATTTACAGCCTTTTGCTTCTTAGACACCAATTATAAAATGGATACCAGAGTTGAGAATATTGAAAAGTTGGCAGCCCATGAACTTGTGGATCTTTTTCATGGAAGCTCCAGGTTATAAAATTTGGAAGTTTATGTTTTCGGGGTCATGGGAGAGAACTATCTTTGGAAAGTCATTAAAAACCATTGGTGATATAGTTTAAGAAGTGATAACAGTACTCACATAAGCCCTTGCCTTGTGAAAATATATTTACTTTCACATATGTTGGTGAGATTATATATGAGCACATGAGCCTGGAACACACAGATTAGAACTGCTTTTGGAACTCTTCCAGGATGCATGAGAACTACTAACTAACATGAATAAAGGAAGGGATCTAGGGCAGAAATTAGCTAAGTGCCACAACTGGGAAGATTTGGATGGGTAAAGGGGATGTAGCTATTGGTAGCATAGTAACTCAGTAAAAGAAAAATGCTGCCCGAACTATCAACCCTATATATTGAGGTTCCCTGAGATCTTAACTGATAAGACGTATTTCACTGTCATCTCCACAGCAACACACAGAAAACCAATGCCTAGTGACTTGCTTTTCAGACTACGTCTTTACGGCCTTCTTTGGCTTTTTATCAATTAATGGAAATCCTTCATGTTATTATCAGCACCTACTCAGCCAAGTCATTCCTCTACTCATTTTGAAATACCAAACAGAAGCAGCTCTCCTTTTATGAACTATTTAATAATACCCCTTAAGACATCAGTCTTTACACTCTCCCGTCTAAACCCAGACATTCCTACATGACCATATGACCAGCTTGAACATTTCTTATGCTGCCTGTATGGACTTTAATGTAAAATGTGCGGCAAGTGATTTCTTTTTTTATCTACTCACAGTTATAGCTGGAGGGATGTTCAACACAGTGGTTAGCGTTTCATTTCTACCAGGTGGTGTGTTTCTAAAAGACAATACATGTTCTTTAATTTAAAAAACTAGAGCTTTATTCAAATATTTTAATTGCTCAAATAACTCACTAAAGCTCAACCTTAGAGCTACACTTTTGGGGGATTTGGAGTGAAATTCAAGAGAACACAAATTAATTTATTCTGTATCTACTAACTGAAGACTTGATTTACTTAACAAATAAAAACTAATTAAATTAAAATCCTGATTTTTCCCTTCAACATTATCAGTCATAGATAATCTATATCTGTAAATTTTATCAATCACTTAAAATACAAAGCAGCCATCTTTAGAAATCAGCAGAATAAATCACAAGAACATGAACCTATATTTATATGATTATATATACATACTATGTGTATATGTGTATATTTACTCATATATACCATGTGAATGAATTTTTCAGTTTCTCTAGTCCTCATCTATAAAAAATTATATCCAAAAGTTCTTGTCAAACACATGAAAGAATAATGATAAAGATTATTTGGAAGTGATAAAACGGGAAGATATTCTCTATTACTGTGAGTGGGAAACACAGCTGTACTCCCCCATAAACTGCATCACTCTTTATTTGCAGAATAGGTTGCTAATCTGTACTCTGTTTTACCATGGAGTATGATTTGAATCAATTGCAGCAAAATAAACACAGTAGGAATTGCTGTGAAGACCACAGGAAATAGTAAGAAATACCATGCACCATTAATATGATTGTAGCTGTTATTAGGGAACATCACCCCCATGTTCCTACCTCTTCAAATGTTTCTGTTTAATTGTGTATTCCCAGATCCCTTCCTCACACTCTTAAGTCCTAATTATTAATATTATTAAAACTTTCACTAAGTCTATAAGTCACATATCTTGGTCCCTTATGAAAAATATTTTTTTAATTTTTTATTAAAAATTTCCACCTACTCCCCTCCTCCCATTTTCCTCCCCCTCCCTTCACTGCGCCTCCTCTCCCTATTCTCACACCTTTTATTTCTATTGTTTGATAGCAGTTTCAGCAGTTTGTGTCTGTCTTCTCGCTACATATCAGTTTTCCTCAACCTAGTTCAGTAAATTCCAAAACTGTTTCTAATAACCCTAATATGAACTACATACTACATCCTGGCCTTCTCATAAGTGCACAACCTCTGTCAGTGTGTACATAGACACATTTACAAATACAGACACATTCATAGAGTGTGCTTAGCCTTCTGTTGTGCAGGTCAGGCCTTGTGTTCCCATCTAAGTGCATGTATTCTCCTCTATTGTATCTTATTTCAGTAATGTTCATGAGTATAGCCATATCTACTGCATGTTTGATTAAATACTCAGAATGTATAGCAGGTTGATTTTCAGCTGATGTCAGTGCCAAAGTTGAATGTCAGAAGAGTATATTTCCAGAATACTGAAATAAAGTAAAAATCTTATTTTTAAAGAATCTGTATTTTATTTTTAAACATTTAGCAATCATACCTAGACACAAAAGGAACACTTAGTCGCCACTGCCAGCTTCTAAGTTTTTCTATAAGTCAATAAAGCATATGTTCACGGCATGAGGAGGAGGCAAATGTTTTTACTGGTGAACTGAGATAGGTGAAACAACAAAATGTCTTCAGAGAAATTCCACATTCTTAGTATTCTGTTTATATATTACACGATAGTTGTTTGCTGAAATAATTTACCATGGACACTGTCCTCTATTATTTAGAAGTTTAAATAAAATCATGCTGTAAACCCTGTCACAAATATTGTGAAGACTCTTAACTTAATTGGAATTAATAAACTAAAATTAAGCCAGAATTTTAAAACTTGTTTAAAAATTACCAAAAATTGTGTGGTGTGTGGATGTGTGTGTGTTCATGTATATGGAGGTATATGTATACGCAGGCAAGCCAAATGACAACCTTGGGTGTTGATATTTAGATACCATCTTTGTTTGATAAACTCACAGACCTTGTATCAAGAAATAAAGTGGAGAACAATTGAAGAAGACACCCAACATCAACCTTTGGTCTCTATATGTACACACAAAGAGAATGTTGATCTAAGCTTGGAACAAAGAACACAACAAAATGCCAATTTAAAACCCTATATGGGATAAATGGTATCTCTGAACAGCAGAGTGTGTCATTAGTCTGACAGACTAGAGTTGCTTAGAAATCTTTACCATGTTATACAATTAGAACACACACAAACAACTATATATACAAATACATACATATGTATGCATATATACATATAGTAAATTTTGAAAAGCAAATGCAGTCAAATCAATAGAATAAGATATTTCAGAGCTATTTGTGCATTAAATGGAAAGTTCAATTCCAGACTAAGGATCAATATAAAAGTAACTTCATATGCTGAGGTAGGGAGGAGCATGAACAGTTAGACTACAGAAGGATTCAAATCCATAGGCGATACAAGCCCCCCAGAGGAAGCTTTCCTCTTCACATGCTTTTCTAAGAGTCAGAACCATGTTGGTGTTTTTAAGGCAAGAACAAAACCTAGACAGAGAGTCATTGCAGGGGTTCAGGGTCTATCAAAAATAAATATCCAGGGAATAAAGATCCAAGGGAAGATAAGGACATAAATGAAGGAGAAAGCAACTGCAGGAAAGAAGTGTTGAGCTAAAAATCATTAATATGTAAGTTTCAATAAAGGCACTTATATAGAATAATTGACCTAAAGTCTCATTCAGCAAAATCTATACGTCTTTGTTAATAGAAGTCACTATTTTAAAACAAGTAAAACTTTAGGAATTGTGTGGAAGATAGAATTTAGATTAAACAGAGATAATACATCCTCATTATTTCCTTTTTTTCCCCAAAAAGGTCTACTAAATTTGAGATAAGAAGGAAAAGTAGTCATTTCAATAAAATGTTCATAGAAAATAACATCAGATGAAAAACAAAAAAATAGTAATTTTAAAAGTATTTCAATCAGTTATTATTGAATCCAATGCAATTTCACACCAAAGAGAATATTGATCTAAGCTTGGAACAAAGGACAGAACAAACTGCCAATTTAACATTCTGTACAGGAGAAATGGTATCTCTGAACATCAGAGTGTGTCATCAGTCTAACAAACTAGAGTTGCTTGGAAATGCTTACCATGTATCGCCTGAGAGATTGCTGGAAGGTGGTTATCTACAAAGATCTGCAAAGCTGAAGTGGAGCTGAAACTCTATGATGATGCAAGATGAGGAAGAAGAGGTATAGGAGGACATCAGTCATCCTTTCAACAGCTTCCAGCTCAGAGTCAGGACACTGAAGAATGTTCCACTGTGCACCGCAGCACTTCAAAGGAAAGACACACATCTAGGCGGTTGAATGCCATATTTTGGAAAAATGAAGTTTGCACTCATAGACTATTACTTTAGTAGGTGAAGCAAGGAAATACTTATACCCATAGATAAATATGTCTTTAAACTCTCATCAGATAGGTTTCTGCTTGCAGTACATGTTGATTAACACAGACCAACAATTGACCAAAGTACAGAGAATAAGAGACTACAGAATGCTCAACTTTAAAGAGAACACATGTACCACATAATCCCTTCCCAATGCTCATTGTGGACAAGGGAGAAGAAAGAGTATAAGAGGTTCTGGATGACAAGGAAAACTCTTCTGGACACAGCAGATGGAGCATCTGCGCATCTGAACTGGCAGTGGTATGACAATATGCACAAAACCTTGGCCAGCACAAGTAAGATCAAATCCTGGTATGAAGAGGTGAGCTGAGAACACAATCCTGCCCCTATCTATGAAGTTATTGACAACTGGTAGCTACTGGGAAAGTCCGTTTTCTCTAAGGGTGTAGTTACTAGTAAATTGACTACTTACTGAGGTACTTTGGATAGCACAAATTGGCCTTGAACATTAAAATAAAAGGCATAAAGTTGTATGGGAAGGAGAAGGGGAGGATCTGGGAAGAGTCGGGAGGATAAATATGAAAAAGGTGGCAGATACAGAGAAGTAAGCCAGATACACATCAGTTGTGCAGTTCCCTCTCAGGGACCAAAGAGGGACAGATGCTGCTTCCCAAAGCAGTTTGTTTTCTATTCACTGAGTGATACTGGGGATTACATACTCAAGAGTAGGGTGATCAATAAGAATATCTCATTCATGTGCATGAACACATGTGCACGCACATACACACACACACACACAGATAAAGAGCCAACAACATATGTGAAAAGAAACACAGAAATGCCAGAAACATGACTCCTAAACAACTGAACTAAAACATACTGAAGATGGGCAGCAATGGCAGATAAAGATCTCAAAAGTTTTCAGATAAAAGTGATTGTTCTGAAAGAAAACAGAGACAGGTGTGTTGCGGGAGCTCCTTCCGCTCCTTCAGCCAATAGCCGCTGAGATA
>LOEQ01012979.1:0-11061 GCA_001685075.1 Bramus lutescens
TATAATATATATATATAATCTCAAGACCCTTGGGCAGATACCCGAAAGACAGTTCATCCTGCCACAGAAACTCTTTCGAAACCATGTTCATTGCTTCCCTCTTCTTAAAATTCTGTATCTACCTAAACTATTAAACCTTTCATATACCAATGTATATGCATATTTACTCAATGGAGTATTACTCAGTCACTGAAAAATTATGAAATCCTGACATTGCAGGTTAATTGAAGAAGAAAAAAAATTTGAAGAAAAAAATTATCATGGGTGAGATAACTCAAATCCAAAAAAATAGATGCTAGTTTTAGTCCATAAAAGTTCTGTTATATGTCCTGATGTGGTCTTGAAATTTTGATTTGACCCATCAGCAGGAGGCCTGCTGGTGGGAGACATAAAACCTACACAGCCATAGTTTAAAATTCCATGCATCTATATAAAGTCAGGAGAGTGAGAAAGAAGCCCATCCTCTTTGAAAAATCACCATCTTTATTAGCTAACCATGTTTCCTCTGCTTATCTGTCTGCATATAAGGGAGACTATCTAACACTAAGGTCTAAATATCTCTTTTGTTTTTAACAAATATGATACACAAATACCAAATACGTTTATTAAAAATATAATTTAAATTAATGTAAAGTTTGAAACTTACTTATAAAATTTGAAAGCTTAAAAGTTTGAGCATATGTCCTACTTTCAGCTCATTGAAATCTGGAAATTAATTTTACATTATTTACTCTGTATCTATTCATCCAACTTTAGGTTTCTGATTTTTATAAGATTTCAGAATCTTACAACAGTAAATATATCTATTATTAGTTTTATTTTGTCCTATGTTTTATGAGTTATTTGCTTTTTGTCTTTGTTTCACAAACTAAATATCATCGTTAGACACTGGTCTCACTTTCCATCTGGGAAATAAATACAAATCCATCTCAACGTTGTAGAATGTTTCATTTCAGCCCTTGAAGAAAAATAGGGCTTAAGGGAAATTTTCACTCAAGTGTTCTAGCAGCTAAAGAGCAATGACTGAATATAAATTACGTTATAAATTTCCTTCGGATATTTTCTCCTTTCTACACTGTGATATCATAAAAACAATCATTATTCTTTGTGACTCTACTTCCTCTTTCATGCAATGAAAATAATGTTCATATTCCTGTTACTGAGTTTTAGAATAGAAAGGGAAATTAGTGACAGTCAAAATGTTTCATTCTTGGTCTCAAAATTTCCAATGTGTATCTATTTAAACACGTGTGTGCATTTATTAAAAATATCAATTTACTATATGCAATGCTGTTAAGAGTAAATTCAAAAAGGACAGAAAAGAGAGACATGAAAACTAAAGACCACATCTGCAAATTTGTTTCCTCAGTTTTAGACTGACAGGAAATTAAGAAAAATATTAGTAGATATTTAGTAATACATTAACACACTTCTTCCACATGACAATGAAGTAAAACTACAATTTTCTTTGTGTGTATATTTTATAGATACCTTGAAGATTAGTGGTGTTGATATCATAGTTCTCAAAGATGGACAAAATTCTCAAACCTAAAATAGAGTATCACAATTAGTATGAATTTAAGCTGTATTCTAAACACAGTATTGAACTAGTAAGTTAGAATTAACATGTGATGTTAACTTTCCAAATTATTCCTCCATTTCCTCCATTTATTTCTGCATTATCATATTGTGGAATTTTGAGCAATTTGGTCTTATAGATATCAAGATGTTCTCAAAACAGTGGCTAGACCCACTGCTGTGATTTATGTATGTCCTCCAACATTTTTATCCTGGTAAAGTACTGTGTGTACCAACAGTGTTGAGAAATGCATTGTTCAAAGGAGACTAGCTTCTATGAATGGACTCTTCAGTAATATTACTATTATCACAACTGTGGTAATTTTACAAAGGACAGTTTGAGTCCTTCATTCACCCTCTTACATGTGAAGCTTTCATGTGATGTAAGGGAGAAGGTTGTCACTAGATGTGACCCTTTAACTTTGACATAGACAGCTTCCAGATCTATGAGCCTATGTCTATTATTTGTTATTTACCCATTTGTGATACTGTAACAGCAAAAAAAATTTAATTAGCTACTCCTATACTAATAGCTTTTTGTATAACAACTACAAAAACCAGGTAAATGTCAAGTTTTCTCTAGTTAGTGATGGCCCTGAGCAAATTCAGCAAACATGAAGAAGTTACTGCATATGGAGGGAACCATGTTACAGAAAGCCAAGGAGGGGGTAGACTCACTACAAAGTGTGTAGCTTTTCATCCACCTTCATCAGTGAGGTCCAGGTGGCTACAACAGTGGAGCAGCTAATTAGCGTCAGGGGAGAGAGGACTCTACAGTGCTCAGGACAAAAATGACTTTTGATTCTGCTGAGATGGTCCCATTGAGGATGCAGATTCTATTATGTAATTCTGACAGTTTGGGGGTCCGGTAATAAATCTCCAGATTAGCATTTTCTGGTTTCATTTATTTTGTGGATGCAGTAAACTTGTGTGGGGAACAGAGACCATGGTGGCTCAGTGAGTCAAGTCTGGTGTTTACCACTCAAGATGGATGCAGTAACGTCCTTCTTAATGCCAATGGTTCTTCCAAGAATTGACAGTCATTTCTAGTTAGGATTAGATTGGCCACTATTCAGACATTCTTGACAAACTTTAAACTTTTGTTGGCTGGCAGAGATTGCCATATGGCTCTAGGCAATCTCTAAACATGAATTCAGCTGTGGTAAAAATTAACTAAGTCTGATTTTTTTCTCTCAATCTTTTGTTAGTGTTAGGAAAACAAAAACATGCTAAAAGGAAAAATAAAACCCCTCATATCTAAATACCTGCTGGTCATATAAGACCGGAAACAACAATGTAGAATATTACATTTATGCACCTTGCTATTGTTAGTCTAAACTGTTGCCATAGTGATTCAGATGAAGGAAGACTTTGGTATTCCTGTATACATTTCCCATTCAAAACCATTACCTAAAGCAATGAGTTCAAGGCTGCTATCACATTTTGCTATTTTATGATTATCTGCAGTTTTAATATAGTCACAGGGAAACAAAAGTCTTCATTATTTTTAAAATAGTTCTTTACCTTATTTTAATCTGGATTATGAAGCTTTTGTTTATTTACATGGGCTTCAGAAGCAGCTCGGTTGTGGAGTGTTTATCTACCTTGATTCAATCCCCAAGACTCAGGATTTGAACCTTCGAGAAAGATGCAGCAGATTTCACTTACCTCTAGACTAATTTCTTATTTTTAGATTTAGGGGGCAAATTAATAGGTATTTACTAGCCACACACAGTTACAATCTGAATTTGCATTTAAATACTGTGTTAAGATTCTCCTTTGTAGTGTATGAGTTTTCCAGGAGCATGCACAGATGTAAAATTTCATGCAATGAAATAAACAAGAGAACAAAATCTATTATTGCTTGTAACATTCTGACTATTGTTTAGGCAATTTGATTTTGCTCTTTTAGCATATCGAGCAATTATTTTCTGGAATAGCAAACTGTACTGCAAAGCTTCTGGGCCCAGGAGATGGGTATCCTGAATTAGAAAACCAGTATTTTAGCAATATCAGCCACGGAGACAGCGTATTTCTTCTTTACTGCACTATTATCTTGGGATTAAATGAAAAGACATAATAGTTCCATGGAATGGCTCGAGTTCCATTCAGATTTTGTAAATTCTGTTACACAATACTCAACAAAGTCAGTTCTTAAAAACCCCTGACTCCCCGAAGTCAGTTGGAGGCAACCATAACAACTTACCACCACTTTCAATATCAGGGAATGAGGACTTGGATAAAAATAACCTGTAAGGTAGGTAGAAATCGAGCAGTTGTCCTGTAAAGTAATCTCTAGTAGTGAGGCAGAAAAGCATAGGAGGTAGGTTAGACTGGGACCCTGTTTGGTTTGGGTTATGTACACCCTCTTTCCTGTTACATGCTTCACAGCCCAGTTCCCACATCTGCATAGTCTATGCAGAAACATCCTTTTCCAAACAATGCGCCTAGTAACTTCACCACTCCCCAAGACTCCACCTACATTAAGTTACATTGACTCCCTTCTTTGAGCAGTACTATAGATTTTGCTACTCCTAGAAACAATATAACTCACTTTCTATTAAAGTATATTCTCACTGCATCTAAATTTGAAAAATAGAGGACCATCTGACCTAAGCTGGTTTTACATGTATGGAGAGCAATGCAAACTCTGTTCTTTAGGTGAGCTTCTAGGGATAAACCCCTATTTCCCATCACATACCTGTGCACAAATGTACGTGCATCTAATTAAAGTAAGATTCATTTGGTAAGGGTAATAATAGTAGACAAAACTGAATAAATCTACCAATCAAAATAAAGAACCACTCTAAGTAGGTTCTTCAGCAACCAGCTTCTCTTCTCCAATAGGTTCCATAAAAATAGACCATAGGCTCCAAGTCTTGGCGTGTTCTAACTCCTGGTGTTCATCATAACAGCTTATCCCTCCATAGTCTGTGCTATCTCTTTGTTCTGAATATAGTTTTTGTGACTCTTTGCGATTCCGTGAGCCTTAATTTTCAGTTTTAAGTCTGAGGCTAAAAACAAGGAAATGCTAGACTTGATCTATCAGTAGTTACACTAGTAAAAGAAAGTATAAAAATCTTCATCAAAATTGCTAGATAAGTAAAGAACGCAAGGGAATATATTTGTGTTTTCTGAGATGGGGTTTCTTGGTGTAGAACAGGCTGTCCTGGCACTCTCTGTAGACAAGGCTGATTTCAAACTCACAGAGATCCACGTGCACGTCTCTTAAGTGCTGGGATTAAAGGTTTAAAGGCATGTGCCTCCATGCCTGGCAACATGTTTTTTCTGTGTTCTTTGTTTTATTTTTATTTTTTAAGAAGAGGAGCATCCTTTTCATCCAGTAGCTGTGTTTGAGATACATGATCTGCTATGATTCTGCCAAAGTGCCACTACTTATTTGTTTCTCACTGTTATTTTGGAAGGGGTTTTCACTAATGAGACTGCTTGATTTAATCTTAACTTCTTATTTACGCAAGTAGCACAAAGCTTTATACATAGCACATGAAACTTGAATTCAGCTTATTTTTCAGTTTTGTTTTCAATAAAGACTATATTCACTTCAGCGCCAACCAACAAGACAGTAAGTTATGCTATATAGTTTCGCACTAAGGGGCAAGTACAAACTGAAATGCAAATACAACCAAACAACCATCACATACGGACACGTAGATGTAGAAAGAAATTCCTCCCATCCACACATAGAGCAGCACCACAGTGACCTGTGATTGCAGCAACAGCATCAAGTAAGTGCTATTGAACCTAATGGTTTTTGTTGGTGGTTGTTTTCTAGTGTGTGTGTGTGTGTGTGTGTGTGTGATGGTTTTGTTTTAATGTGTGTGTGGTATGTATGTACATGCTATTGTATTGCTATTGTATACATACAGAGATCAGGGGCTAACTTTATGGAGTCAGACTTTCTGCTCCAGCTTTAAGTAGGTTCTGGGAATTTAACTTACTCTTTCAGGATTGTTGCAAGTCCCTTTACCTTCAGAGGTATCTGGCCAACCCAACAACTGGGTTTTATGGAAAGGCTAAAATAGTCTAACTGGCTAAATTAAGAGCACAGTAAAGAAATGATTTTTAGGAAGATTCCCACACTGGTATTTACTAAAAACTAAATTCAGATAAAAGCTTGTTCCCTCTTTGCTTAGACAAGTATCGATAGGATTTACTGGATCCTTCTCAGTTGGACAATCTGAAGAACAAAGCCCTCTGCTTTATTGTACTCTATAGTGAAATTCTCTCATCACCCTCTCCCACTAACACTGCTTTTCACTTGTATTCTGGACAAGCACTTTGACACCAGACCTCTATCCTAAAAGTTAGTCTACCTCTAAAATCCCTCCGTGGACCATTTCACTAATTACCCAGCTCCAGGTGATGGTAATTTGCAAATTTACCTCTGCAGGGCAGGTTTTATTTGGCACCTTGAACTGAATCTAAATTGTACCCTTGAGACCTCCATTCCTTAGACTATGTCAAACTTCCAAGTGTATTTCAAAGTATTCTTTGTCCCCACTGATCCTCGTCTTCTTTCTCAGAGCAGAGTAAAAAACTATTTCTTAAATTGAAATATAATGCTTAATGTCTTCTACTGCAAACACCTGTTTTGGGT
This sequence comes from Bramus lutescens, assembly GCA_001685075.1. Lineage (NCBI taxonomy): Eukaryota > Metazoa > Chordata > Mammalia > Rodentia > Cricetidae > Bramus > Bramus lutescens. The sequence continues at coordinate 6,197 of LOEQ01012979.1, forward strand.
CCTCTCCACTAACCGGAACAGTTTTCGTAATAAAGACTCCCTAAACAAGCCCTCCACTCACTCCATGATTTCCATCATGGGACACCAGTTATTACTAAGTAGTGTAGGCTTAGCTAAGCACACACAGAGTCACACACTAAAGATCCGTAATTATGTAAAGTATTGCATAAGAGATGAAAATGTTAGGGTCAATGTAGAACTTGAATTTTGAATGTTTACTAGAAATCACTGTGTTGAGTGATTGCTCCCCTGGGGATACTATTAGGTATGAATATCCAGGGAGAGATGTTTTATGGATAGTTCTTAGTGTTTGGGGATTGTGGACCCTGTCTTCTCTTCTGGTTTCTGACTGTGCTTTGAACACTTTGCTCTGTTATATGCTCTGTGTTCTTGCCATCATCTGTCATGCTCACTCATGGCTCAAAGCAATCCACTTGCTTGATCTATGCTGCTCTCCACAGCTATGAGAGATAATAACCCCTTTTCTTAAGAAGCTAGGAACTGCATACATTTCATACTAGTAACTGAAAGCTAACTACCAACTATGTCATGTTCTGCTCTTTAGTTTACACATTTTTGATAAATGATTGGATGGTATCAAAACTGACAAAAGAATACTATGGCCTTTAATGGAAAAGCGGAACACTGATTGACTCTGTGTACTTCAGAGAGAAAGATCTAATTTGCTTTTTCTTTGTTTTTGACACAATGAGTTATATGTTAATTAGATCGAGCATACCATATTCCTTTTTAAAAAGTTGAAAAGCAACAACGAAGATCGCAGTGGTGAAATTATGGCTAGAGATGTATATTTGGCGATCTTTTGCATGAAAGAAAAGTGACAGTTGAAATGCTAAATGCCGTTGAAATTGGCAAGAAAGGAAACAGAGGAATAGAATGAACTTCAGATTTAGGAAAAGTCCCTCAGAAGGGATAAGAGTTTGAAGGGAAGCCAGGAAAGTGGAGAATGGGGGGGAGCGCAGGGAAGAGAGAATTAAACTAGGTTTTATTAAAAAGGTGACTGTTAACTTCAAGGGATGTAATTTCCTAATATGTCTATGTTAAGCCTGACAATGTCTGAGTTTTAATATCACTTCCTCTAAGTGGCAATACAAGGTGGGAGGTTAACTATTCTCATGTGGCAGGTAGTTTTGAACCATTAAACCTACAGGTATTTTCACATTGATTAGACATAAGTAGCATTGGAGCTATTTTCCGTGGAGACTTAGTATTGTTTGTTCATTTGAGATAAATTAGAATTATAAGTTATAATCCATGAAGGGCCTTTGACATTTATTTGCAACATTTTTATGAAATTAATGGAACTTTATAAAATCATCTATGAAATAAGGATTATGGACACTGGTAATTAGAAGTATCTAAAAAAGAATGGAAGAATGGATTTAAGTTGGAAAAGAGCAGAGCTAGAAAAAGAGAAGGGTCAGTGTCATAAAACAGATGCTAACAGCAATTATTCTACACAGAAAAATTGATCTGAAGATCAATAAATATATTCAAGACATTGAATGGGATGAAGACATTACATTTAAACAGTAGATATGGATAACTTTGGAAAGAACCAAGCTGAGTATTTGCAAGTATTAAACATGTAATACATGAGCAGATAGAAAGAATGAGTATTTTAAAGTCATTTCTCAGTTATATAGACACTTGAACTCACACACACATAAAACACATGCAAAAATATCAACTCTACTTCTTCTACTAGTACTGTAGTACATTAATTTTTTTGGTAATATCTTCAATAAATCTAGCAGGTACCTTTTCAAAGTATCATTTTACTCGATTCTTTCTAGAATTCTTTTTTAAAACCCCTCTTAGAAACCTGTTTTCCTTTTGAATTACTTTCCATACATCCTATCTTTTTACTATTCTCTATCTTCTCAAGCCTCTGTTACTAATATTTGTCATTTTATTTCACTAATCTCTCTAGCTATTTCTGATCTACCACATACCTGCAGGGTAAAGACAGGCAACACACTTAAACCAATGACCTACAACGCTTGACATTACATATGATTTATTATTACTTTTGCTTAATTTCTTCATTGAATGATTTTTAAACTTAAATTTTAAATGTCTGAAGTTAATAAATACAAGCCTCCTACTTAATTTTTAACTAAAACTTCATTGCAAAGAACTTGAAGCTAAAAATTTTGATATTTTTCTCATATCAAACGTCATATGTTTATCTTTTCCACTTTTTCAGTTTCCTGAGTTTGTGTTCTACAACCTATACTATACAACCTATACTATATGCTACATAGCTTATTTCATATATATGTATAGATACATATATATGATATTCATACATATATGATATATATATGGACATAGGAAATTGTTCTCTGCTATTCATTATTCCTTTTTATCTTTCACTGATAGAGTATAACTCTAAGCTAGAGCATAACTATTGAGCTATGGGAAGAATATTTCAATTTCCCTGTCATTTAGGTGCAGCCATAAAACTGAGTATGTTTCAGTTCATGGGATGCAATAAAGAATGAAATATATTTTAGAGTTTGTTTTTTCAAGCCATCTACAAGCTAATTTGTAGTTATTACCCAGTTTGAGGTTGAATACGGGTACCAATGCCTTAGCAAATGATTGAAAAGTGTTTATAAGACTTTAACTATGAGTTACCACGTGAGCTAGAGGGACCTGCAAACTGGAGAACTCACACATCACAAGAGAAAGAAACTTTTTCACCATTGTCTTCATGTATTTCCTATCTTTTAAAAATAGTATACTCACTATTACCACACAAAAATGGACTTTTTAAAACCTGAATGTGTGAACCATGTCATATCTAAAATATGTAGCAGTGACATAAAGGCAAATGATAGATAAAAAGAAAGAAATATTACACTTGAGAGCCAGCAATTCTTGTTCTGCTAGAAAATAATTCCCAATTCACTGTTGCCTCTGGTAATTTGGAAGGCAGACAGAATACATACACAGTGTAGAGAATGCCTGCACACAGTTCTGAAGGGGAAGATTTAGAAAGAGCTAACTTTTTCACAGTGTGTTGCAATTGTAGCTTCCTATTCTTACAAGTTTCATGCACCATAAATATGTTCATTAAAATTCAAGGGGTTATAAGTAGAAATGGGAAGAAAAAGATCAGAAATCCTTGGTTTCTTTTAGCCCAGAAGGTATGACCACTTATGAGCTAATATTAGGCACAAAGTTTAGTGTCTTTCTCAAAATCCCTCTTTAAAGCCTTGTTCTAACCGGAGTGAAGGAATTCCCCTGCTGTAAAATCTGATTCAGGGGATTGCTTTCCAAACAGATTATTTTATAGAACCAGAGGATCGATAACCACCACTATGATGACAAAAATAGGGTTAACTTAAGTAAAGGCAGCATGAGACATCAACATATAAGAGACTTCCATAGCCAATAAAGTAGCAAGTTAGGAGGACCAAGACCATTTAAGATTTTCTTTCTGGAGGAAATCTCAGCCCCTAGAGTAGAGCAGAGTAGGAAAGTGTCTCCTGGAACCAGAACGTGACAGGTAAAGGAATCATTGTCAGCTATGAGTGAGATCAGAGACTGAGATTCTAAGTCAACATATGGCAGAGTAGACCACTTTGGAATTTAAAGCACTTCATTTTTAGATTATCGTTGTGATAAAAACTTAAACATTAGTTTCACAAGTATACTAAGTTTGAAATTCTATAGCTTGTTAAATCTGCACACTTCCTTAGCACGTTATTTTCTGAAATGATTTTGTCATTTGTTTCTAAACTTTTTCTTTCTAAATATTCTTGAGGAAATCTTAAAGAACTTTGATTTTTTAGTATCCTGCCTACTCAACAATTTTGTGTTGGATGGATTTCTACACTCCGATCAAAAACAAGATAATCAAAAAGTGGAAAGATTTATTTTCACTCCTGGCCTTCTTTGACATTATCTAGGGCAGTTTTCCTGCTTCCTTTGAATTTGTGCAGGAGGGTTTGGTTGAGATGCCTATTCACATCATGGTTGCGAGGAAATTAAAAGAGAGAGCAAAGATCCTAATATCTTCTTCATGAGAATCCAACCTTCTGAACTTTCATCAATTCTGCATTATTATGCCATCCACTAGAAATCAAGTCTTGTGGAGCAGTCCAGATCCAGGTCTCAACCTCTCCATCACCCTCTGTCTTTCTGTATCTCTGTCTGTCTCTGTCTCCCCCCTGCTCTCTGTACATATGTATTGTGTGTGTGTGTGAGAGAGTCTCTCTCTCTCTCTCTCTCTAGGACGGAGAGAGAGAGAAAGAGAGAGTGCTTAGATTTAGAGTTGTGCACAAAGCACTTGTCCTTTCACTGACTTCATTTTATTGTTCAGAGTCACTTTCCTTACACACTAACTTTGAATATAATGTAGATATGCTAATAATTTGTAAACAGGGGCTAGAGAACTTGCCTAGCACGAGTGAAGCTGAATGTAAAACCATCAGTTACAACAGAACACACAAATCCCAAAGCCAACTTTATATGTAGACAGATGTGTCATTCCTGTAAGATGAAGAACTGTACTTCTTAACTACTTCTTTGTCTGTATATTTATTTATTGTTTGCTTCTAGAACATAGTGAATTTTCTCTTTGTCATCAAATACTTTATCTTGCCCTTAAAGTATTTGTAGGGCAAATTTCCCCATATAGTCAATCCACCTTCCTGTGCAGAAGCTGGTATAGAAATATGAAATAAAAGAGAAAAGGATACAGAATTATTATAGATAACCCAAAACTTTGAAAATATAGACCATAAAAAACTAGAGAGGGAGGAGGAAAAGACGATGGTGCTAAACTACTGTATTTTCCAAAAAAATACAAAGAAGTCTGGTAGCATAAGTAA
>LOEQ01012979.1:11135-23436 GCA_001685075.1 Bramus lutescens
CAAAAGTGGAACAACATGGATCGGCTTCACTCATATAAAAATCAATAAAGCACATTGTCACATGCAGCCAAATTGTATAAGCTTAGCCTCCACAAAACTTTCTGATAATACCATCATTAAAATATAATAGGTATGTGAAATCAATGATTTGGAGTAATTAAAAAACCTTTTGTGGGTTTTATATGGGAAAGAACAGGTAATTATTGGTTCATAATTGCAGAAATTAGAAAAATCAATTCTCTACTTCATTGCAAACTGCCATATATAATTAAAGAAATAAAAATGCAAAACATCTTTTTATCTACCTCTGAAAACTCTTCTGTATCCATATGCTCTCTCTGCTTGCTTCATCATGGGGTATTGGTTCCTTTGATTCCTCTCTGTCTTGCAACATGCATTATCTATGATTTTAATATCAGAGACATAAAAGATAATTCTACCCACTATTCACCATATTGTAGGTATAAAGATGTGAGTGAAAATCTTTGTTACAGTGCTTATAGGCCTTGAGCTACAGTCTGGGTTACTATGCTTGACACAAATTAGGTTATTTCATAAGACAGGTATGGATGTCTATCTCTTGATTTCTAAGACTCTTTACTATCACATGACAGTTGTCATTGAGAACTCAAATCCTCTTCTTTCATTTTAAAACCTATCACTGAAGGAGACTAGAGCTTTGACTTTCAGACCTTAAGGTATAAAGCCTACGATTTGTCTCTGTGAATGTACTAGACAGGGAAGTCGTATCCTTTTATTGAAAATGCAGTGTTTTATCTGAAGTATGACTTCTACAATGTCGAAGTTAATATACTTTGGTTAGAGCTAATTCAACATGATGAAATTCCTTTGAGACTGTGACTGTGTCTCTAAGAGCATGAAAAAATCAAATTAGACCATAAAATTTGACTCCCTCAATATATATTCAAACAGAAACATGTGCTAAGCAAGATTTTCAGTTGCATGTTTCATTGTGTCGAAACTTTAAAATTTTGGAGAGTAGTATATTGGAAAGGTTCTTAAAGAATATTTCTTGGAAAATTATTAAATACACATGAAGTAGATTTTAATCAATTCTGAGAAAATAAAATGAATCAAAGAAAACAAAAGAAGGGCAAACGTTTTGTTTTGAAAGTATGTTCAGTTATGGAGATACCATATCACTTCTTAATTTGTGAGGAAACCATTTGATGATGATTTTTCAAAAGACTAAAGTCATTACTCATCTTTACCACATGGCAATATCAGTACATTTTTGAAAATCTATTGTTTAGACTATGTTCTCCTGAGAAAATGTATTTATTTGGAAGCTTCTAAGCACTTTACATTATTAACTGCATAATATAGGCAGGTGAATTAATTTGTGAAGGCTGGATCTAGTTAAAAGGTGATTTGCCTTTGGGCACTACCAAAAGTCTGGTAAGGCTGTTCAAGTTTCTGCTATGATACTTAACCCATATAACAGAAAACTTTAACTACTAAACTTTAGAGTATTTTCATGGACTTTTTTTGTTAACCATTCTCTTCTACTCACCTGTATTCTGAAATATTCCCGATGACAAATATATTATTAAATAAAAATCCTAAAGATGAAGCCATGTCCATTAGATTATATAGCTGTTTAAATACAAAATGCAATTCTTTTGTAGCACAGTTAATATCTCAAAGGAGGGTTTTTAATTTGCTAAGATGTAAATAGGGAATTATATATAGGGAGTAGAATTAAGTTTTTCTCACAGAACTAGTAGAACATTTTACCAGCATTGTAATTATAGCATGATAAAAGCACAAAACTAAGTGAACTATGATATTAAAAATTATAACCACTTAATTTATATATTGATTTAAGAAATATTTCTACACATATATCAAACTATCCCTGCCCATCATGACTATCAGATTGTAAGACATTATATGAAAGGCATTCTTTTTCTCTCTCTCTCTCCACTGTTCAATAGTTATAATAGTGAACTTGACACAATTTAGGATCACCTGGGAATGATATCTCAGTAAAAAAAAATATCGGGATTGGGTTGACTTAACTGAAGTAGGAAGACCTACTTTGAATGTGAGTAGGAGCCATGCTGTGGGCCAGACAATGAACTTAATGAACAGGAAGGGCAAGCCGTGCACTGTGCATATATAGTCCACCCTATGTCCTTTCACGTACAAAGAGTTTTTTCATATTCCTGTTGCCTTGACTTTCTCAAAATAATACACTGGCAATGGAAATCATTAGCTAAAAGTCATCCTCTCTCTCTGGTGTCTTCTGTCAAGGTACTTATCGCTACATCAGCAAACAAAGCTAAAACATGTTTCTCAGTATCTAATAGTCACACCCGCAGTCATTTCCAGCAGATAATAGGGGAGTTAATTGAGAAGAACTTTCACAGTGTAGCATTTGGTGCTTAATTCGTCTTTATGTCAAAACTTTAGGCTTAGTCATCATATTAATCAATATGATACATATACTGCTTTAATATTTGATTTATTGAAATAATCTCATGATTTACAGAGACTGAGGCAGCATGCACAAGTCCTGCACAGGTCTGTACCTGATGGACAGAAAGGAGAAGAAAGAACTGAAAGGAGAGTAAACACATGCCTCCACCACCCCTAACACAGAAGCTATGTCCAATTGATACCACTTGCAAATAAAAGTTTAGTTTTCTCCAAAAAAAAAAAACCTCAGTAATAAACCAAACTACTCTTGTGGACGTCATACCCATTTGTAGATGGCCAATAGAAAACAAACTCAATGACATCAATGGAAGTTCCTTATCTTATAATGTTTTGTCAGTGATTTATCTTATTTTTTATTTATTTAATTTATATAGAGATTCTTTTCTCTCTACCTACAGATCTTTTGTGTATATATTATGTATTCTGTTACAGTGTTTTTATGGGACTCCTGACTGTATAAATGAGTGGGTCTTTGCATCTCTAGCTATTTCATGAAATTTTTCTTGGGTCTTTTTCCTTCTGTTAGATTTGTCTTATGCAAATATTTTAGACTTTGTTTCATCTTATTGCATTTATTTTATTGTTATCCCTTAAAGACCTGTTTGTTTTCTAATGAGAGACAGAAAGAGATGTACCTAGATTGGAGGGGAGGTGTGGGGAAACGAGGAGAAACCGAAGAAGTGGAAACTGTAATCAGTATGTATCACATGAGGAAAAAGATCTATTTAAATAAAAAGAAAAAAGTCTGATAAGATTTACAGGGATAAACTTTAGAGTTTGACACAAACAAAGATGTAAATTATAGAAAAACTAAATTTACCAAACATGAATAAATCCATAAGAAAAATTCCTTATATAGCATTTCCTTATATTTTTAGAGACAACATTAGATTTGGTTTCTGATGCCTGGAAAATGAGAAAATGTGGGATTAAGGAAAATCTGTGAAACAATGCCACAGAATTCTGCAAAGTAAGATGTAAAAGGCAACAAATTGAAGGAAAGAATTTAGGGCTCTTAATTTAAAATCTACTGTCCAGCAACCCAAACATGCTTCAAGAAAGCTATTCAGCATTCATGATTGTCATGAGACAGGAGTACATTAGCATGCTTTCTTTTGTCTAGTTTTATGTTGTCTAGAACTATATTGTCTAGTTCTCCTTAGACTTGTGATGTAACTAGTAACAGCCCCAGTGAACAATAATATCTCATTATAAAAAATCAATGAAAATATTATTTCAACTATCAATTATTTTAATCAAAAAGGGTTGCCTCCTTATTGTCTAACCAGATGCGGTTATACTCATCCTAGAAATTGCCTCCTATTAAATCAAGAGTGCTTAAAAGTAAAGAATAGTTATGAATCCCCATCTTAAAAACACTCTGAGCACCTAGACTGGCAAGCATGAAGTCCTGGGTGGGAAGCTGCACACTTTCAACTGGTGGTTCATTTCCCCCAAATGATTGCTATTCCTCTCAGCATCTTTGCTTCCATCTCGTTTGACTTGAATGATGATGTCCCCTTCTAGCATTTGTGTTGAAACTGAACTCCTAGTGCCCAGATATTGAGATGAGGGCTTTGGTAGGTGAGTAAATAAGAACAAAGGCTTGGAAACCTATTAAGAGGAGAGGAACCATCACTTGCCCTCTTTTCTTCCTGCTATAGAACAACAAAGTCCTTATGTGCTGAAGCACAGACGGGCAGAGCAGGCATCACCAGTCACCAGTGTCACTGGAGTCTCGACTTTGAACTTTCCAGCCTTCAGAACCTAAAAATAGAAGTGTCAATTGTTAGTATTACTCGGTCTGTGGAATTTTGTTAGAGGAGTGCAAATGCAATAATATGTTGTAACTTAGCTGTGATTTTTCTTTCTCCAGTTTTTTTTTAATCACCTTTGCTATTTGATGTCCTCAAAGCCTCATAGAAAACTCTAAAGAAATAAGCAGGAAGTGGTGTTGACACAGCTTTTATGGTCTTCACTCCATTTGGTATATGGAATGAAAAATGAGATACAATAAGTCGGGACTTTTATTTCTGTGTAGGCAAGTGATTTTTAATTAAAAATATATTTTATATCTTGATTTTATTTAACCAATATAAAAGGTAGATTTAAGTATATCATTATTCCATATCACTTTGTTAAAATAAAAACAACCATGGATTAAATGGGTATAAACCTTATTCATCTTGAAAGAAAAGATGGGTCCATGAATAGAAGTGGTTATTGACAAGATTGATGCCCTGAGTTTGATCCAAAGGTCCCACATAGTGCCAAGAGAGATGGACTGACTCGAACACAGTTTTCTCTAGCCTCCACATGATGGCTCTAGCACTCATTCACAATATACACCAATTTTCAATAAATGTAATTTAATATATTATATTTCTTTGTTGTCGCTATATCATGAATCTTTGTAATTCTATTAATTCCAAAACACTTATCTTGGAAAGACTTTGTACCTTGAAGAACAAATTAGGCTTTTATGTACTTTTTATGCAGTTACAAAATTGATGATGAGATGAATTTATCATTTGCAAAAATTGTATGTATTTGAAAGAAAATAACTCTCTAAAAATGTCCGTTAGTTAAAAATGAATGTTTAAATTCCAGTGTCTGCTAATATAATTATCTGTATAGCAAGAGGCCCAGGTTTTAAGTAAGCTGATGTTAAGTGGGGAGAACATACTGGATTATTTAAAAAGACTCAATAATTTCATTGTATTTAAAAACAAAAGTTGCAGAAATAAACAAAATAATACTACATAAAATTTACACTGCTGTTGTTGACATTGACCGTGGAGGAAGGAACTACAAGCCAAGGGATGTACATACCCCCGAGAATTTACAAATGGGAAAGAAAGACGCTCTTCATGGAGTCTGCAGAGAGGATTATAGTCATGCTGGTACCTTAGTTGATTTGCAATGAGGCCTTTTTTGACTTTCACAGAAATGTAAGATCTATTTCCATCAATGAAATTGTGGGTAATTTCTTATTCCAGAAGCATATAGGTAGTGTAGTGTGCTTTATACAACATAACATCATACTTGTGTGCAATGTTTATATTTGTCTACATCAGGAAGCTCTCCCTGAATTACAGAGCATGCTCTCTGCACAAAAAATAAGGCATGTAGATAAACTGTATAGGCTGTATCCTTTAAAGTTGAATTATCACTTTTGTCTCTTCTGCCTCATATGTCTTAAGGCGGTTGGTCTCCCAGTTAGTCTTCAAGTACCTATCAAAGCAAATAAAAATCTCATTGAACAATCTATATGTAGATATAAATAATTACTTTTGGATTAAAAACCACAAAAGTAGGTTTACTTTATAAGTAAAAGGCTTACTGTACACAGTTTATTCTAGAGAGCTTTGATTCTAATATTTGCAGTGGGCAATGGGAAATTTGCGTTTTACAGGTTTTTTCTTTCTTTCCCCTGACAGGGTCTCTGTGAGTAACAGTCCTGGCTGTCTGGAAACTAGCTCTTGTAGACCAGGCTGGCCTGAACTCACAGAGATCCACCTGCCTCTGCCTCTTGAGTGCTGAGATTAAAGGTGTGCGACACCACCGCCCAACAAGTTTTACAGTTTTTAATTGATTGTGATTGATATTTAAACAATATAAATACTGTTTTCAGAGACATATGAAGAAAATGAACAAACTATAGAACAATTAAAACTCTCAATTCACTTTGGAAAATTTCTGTATATTATATTGTGACTATTTTGGTCAAAACTCTGCTACTACTTACCTCTGGGGTATTAAAGCTTGTTCCTGGAGAATTTGTTTAAGCAGAAAAGATAATTCAACTCTTTCAAAGTATTTCAAACCTGTCTATAAAATGGAATGATTTAGTATAAACAATATGTCATTATGTAGTAAAAATACTGAGACTGTAAAGAGACTTTTCTTATCAGCTTGTGCCATTATTAATCTAGAAATTTGCATGATAAAGAAAATTGTAATTAAATGAAAAGAGGATGTCACCTTCTTGCCTGATGATTACCATAAGAAAACAACCAAGGGAATATAAGAGTGATAAACACAGAGCATTAATATTAAGGGTTCACTGAGGGTGGGAGATAATTATCCATTCACAGACAGATATCTAAAATAAAGGAAACAGATGAGAAAAATGAAAAAAAAAAAGTCCAACAGAGCCCAAGGATATGTCTGCCACCATGCGGATGCATCACCATAGATCCCCCAAGTACAGACTTGTTTTGATCTGTAAAGTATTTTTTTCCTTTCAAAAAACCTTAGAAGAAAAATCGGCCTTTAAAATTTATAGCTTGGAACAAAAGGGACAAAGGGGGCTGAATTTCTTAAGTGTTTTCATCACCAAACTTAGAAAATTTACTCTTGACTTAAATGAATATGAATATGGATTTCTATTCAGCTATTACAGAGAACAAAGACATGATAGCCTATCACTCTTACAGTATATCAGAATTTATACCTCAAGTTCAGCAATTTTAATCAGGAAAAATATAAATTTCAGATAAACACATCTCCAAATAGCTCCTTTGAAAGCCAGTGATATTCTATTATAAATAAAAAATTATTTGTGAGATAAGGGATCACATTGTGTTAGGAGGTATCTTAGTTATTGTTCTATTGTACAGAGACACCATGACCAAGCCAACTCTTATGAAAAAAAGAGGTATTTAAATGGGTGCTTACTTATTGTCTCAGGTGTCAGCCCATGATCATCATAATGGTGGGGAGCACAGCAGCACATATAGCTCTAAAGTAATAGATAAGAGCATCGATCTTGTTCCATATGTATCAGGCAGAGAGGGAGAGACTGGATCTGGCAAGGACATTTGAAACCTCAAAGCCCACCCCCAGTGACACACTCTCTCCAACAAGGCCATACCTCCTCAAAGGAGTCCACACCTCTCTCTCATTTTCCCATAGTTCCACTAACTAGGAAACAAGTATTCATACCTATGTATGGGGACCATCCTCATAGCAACCTCTGTAAATGGAAACTTGAAATCTTTTCCCTCCTAGGAAGGAATGGAACAGAGCATTACTTATTGTGAGTATTTTTGTTCCTGGAGGTTTGATCTTTTAAGCCCCACCTTGTGGTAGCTATGTCAATCCCTTTCTTCTCTGCAGTTAATGGTGGCAACTTCTTGAATGAGCTTCCTGCCTTGTCATGTGCCCCTACAACTTAATTTTCACACAAAATGAAGACTAAATGGTTAACTGATGACTATGAATGCTGGCATTTCCTCTTTGAGATCCAACTACAGCTACCACTGTTAATATGAGTTCCACTCAGAATAGGTAGTAAGAATCACACACAGTCCTCAGGAACTTCTGTTATTTCCCAGGTAATTTCTGCGTTAGGGTTACTACAGAGGAAATTATATTCTTACATTACCTTACTATTCACCGTCTGAATTAATTCAATAAACACTGATGGGATACAATGTTTATTAACTCCATTTCTTTACTATGGTCTTCATTTTGAAACATGTACTGGTTTTAATCTTACTCTTTCAATCTGAGCTCAAGTGTTTCTACCTAGTGATGAGTTCATACTCATCCCTTTTTCGAAGCAAAGTTTCTGTGAGTTTGTGATAACATTTACATTTTTAAGTAAAACTGAAAGGGAAAGCCTTGATTTCATCACTACCCACCTTTGTCTAGTCTGAAAATCAGATAACCAGAACAGTTGCTGCAACTTGTCAATTGTATACAATTGGAACTTGTTCTCAATTCCCTGGATTTAACTGAATGAGGGCAGGGGAATCTGTTGTGGAATAATCATTTTGTATAACTGTGAAGATTTGTCATTCGGATTGCTTTAATAAGAAGCTGAACATCCAATAGCTATGCAGGATTTGGGGGGCAGAGACAATGCTGGAAAGAAGGGCAGTGAAACCAGGCAGATAAAGAATAATTCAGACACTCAAAATGAGATAGAGATAAAAGCCACGTCGTAGGATGTAGATTAATAACTATATGGGTAATTTAAGTTATAAGAGCTAGTTAAGCAAAAACACAAGTTATTGGCTGATTTTTTTTAATTAATAAGAAGTACATCTATCATATTTGGGAGCTAGCAGGTGGGACAGAAATAGTCTCCTACAAATGGCATCCCATCCCAACATTGGAACTGAATTTCCACAAAGGTTCTGAATAGACAAGGCAAAAAAAAAAGTTTCTTTAAGAGCCTCTGCCATACATTGGGAATCTGAGGCTGGTATCTAAGTAGAAACAGCAAACTAAGTACACAGGGACTGGTATCCCAGAGCTGGAGGATTAAATGTAGTTTCTAGTTAAAAACCCAGCTTTCAAAGAGTTTTTTTGGGTGTAATCCTTGTCTCTCACAAACCTATATATTTTAAAGATGTTTTAACTTCAAAATAGATATAAAAAATCCGTTGCATTGGAGAAGAGGTTGTGCTTTTGTTTCCACGTGGGGGGGACTAAGGATTTTTTTCAAGGTTAAAGAGAATCAGGTTTGATGAGGAAGACGCCTTGAAATTCCTGGCTACAGACATAAAATAAATAAGCCTAGAAAAGCTATAAAAATGGTGACATATATTTTGCCTGTTCAAACATAAAACAAACAAACAAAAATCATCTTTGGCTGCCTTGTGTACAACTCACAGTCCTTACTATGTTAATATAGACAACGATGTTACCTTTGAAAGCTTATTTTCTTCAGGGCAAGGGGACCAGACACCAATGAAAGCACAAGGTCTGGTTGGTCTAGTCTCTCAGAGTGCCTCTGTTACAGTTTCCACAGAGTTCTGCAATCAGAACAACTCCAAGGATGCTAATGGAGATGGTTCAACTTCACACACTATTCTAGTCAGGACTTGATCATTATCCTTATTTTCTCAGGGTCCCCCAAACATTTTAGCACACCCAGACAACAGGAAGCATCCTAGTAATCACAATGCTCACATTCTTAGGAGTTGGGGTGTGTGGTTTTTGGTCTTTCTGTGGGTTGTGAATGTTTGTCATCATTTAGAAGGAATATATAAACATAGGCTAAAAATGATAGCTATTAACCTCAAATATTGTACCTTTGTATGGACTTTACCATATTGATACAAATTTAAGGTTATTTTTGTTATACTGAATGTATGTTTCTACTCTTTTTGGGGCATTGTGCTTATGTGGCTCATTTTAAAAATGTAATATATAAGCCAGGTGATGGTATCATACACTTTTGATCCCAGACCTTGGGAGGCATATGTTGGCAGATGCCTGTGAGTTCAAGGACAAACTGTGTTACACAGTGAGTTCCAGGACATGCTCCAATGCTACACAGAGAGACATTGTTTTTTTTAAAAAAAAGAAATAAACAAAAAACATTGTATAATTAAGATATGCATGTTAGTAGTTAATAATTTATAATAATAAAACTTTAGTCATATTAGGTAGTTTTTCAAGGTTAAACATATATTTCAAATAGATGGTCTTCAAACACTCTTAAGATATAGACTATGGCATTTAAAATGTTCAAATAGCATAAGACTTTTTATTTCAATGAGATATCTCTATTCCTAGCAGCATCAATTTACTTTAAAAAAGTAATAATGGGCATCAAAGAACCTACATATTGAGTTTGCTTTCTTTATGGCAAAAACTGGATATTTGGGCAAGAAATTGCCCTTGCTGTGACTGTTCACAGTGTGCTGTACAAATTGGACAAGGACAACACACAAAAATGTGACTGCTGGACTTTGCCAAGACAAGGTTGGACAGACAGTCCTTCAAAATTTCTGGTTAACATAAAAGTCTATTAAATATTCAACACTTGTTGGCCAAAGTTGGATGCCCCAACATTGCAGAGGAAACTTGGGTGACTATCTAGGCAGTCATGTGCTTCTGTCATTTCTATAGTTTTTGAAACTGTTTGCTCTGTACTTCCTATTTACTCAGCTAATATTAGGTCTTTGATGGAGTTGAAGACTGCAGTTATAGTTTCCCTTAGTTATGACACATGGTAAATTAGGTACAGAGCTTTGGGATCATCAAGATAGAATAAACAATGGAGAATTTTCTCCAAACGTTCTGCATACAAATTGTCTGAACATTGTTTCTACTGGACTACTGGGTCTTACCAGTTGAATGAGAAAAAACACCTCCATATACAGTAATTCTTCCCATCTGCAATCTACCTTATGATCCTCAGTTGCCCATCAACCAAATAGTGCTTTTCTGCCCCTTTCTGCAGATGACACGCTGTTCAGCCCAGGTACACAATTTGATAACGGATTTTCTGGGTATTATTAATCCTTGTAAGTGAATCCACATTCTTTTAACTCACATGAAGTCTAAGTGATACAGGACATACATTTAGATTAAAGGAATATACTTCTCATCCTCAGTCTGTTCATCTGTGAAAAAAAAAGTGGGCTGAGTTCTGTGATGGCGAGGCTCTTTTAGTTCCAATTTATATAAGCTGAAAGGCATTGCAAAACACAGATGGCTTAAATTGAGTGTTGACAGTAGGCCTGCAATCAGCCTGGATAATGCCTGTCAAGAGAATAAAGAAAATGTCACACATATGTCAGGAGAATACAACATAAATATAAACAGTTATTTTTTGTATGATGAATTTATATGCAATTTCAGAATATATCTACATATCTAAGTTATATGTATAATATTATATGTAATTTCTTATATTTACCAATATTATCAACAAAAATAAATTTCTTTAAAATGAGAGATGCTGAAATAAATGTAATGAAAAGCTAGGAAGATATTTTAAGGGATATAATTTCAACACATGAAACAGGACTCATTTCTGAAACACAGAAAAATGGCTTTGGGCATAAATAAATAAAAGATCATTCCAGAGGACAGACCAAGTCAGGAAGTTCAATGATTATTTCAGTGTGGAGTTAGGCATTCAGGTAGAGAGATTAAGTTGAGGATTGCAGAGGAGAAAGGCATCCAGTAGGAAGAGACTGGAGTGTGGAAACCACATGGGAAGATATGGCAGTGAAGAGTCTAGGAGGAAAAGATACTGGGAGACTAAAATGAATTGACTTTGAAAAGCATGTATTTTCACGACTGAGAGAATGAGTAAGTATCAACAAGAATGCCTTTGATTAGACAGTTACTCTAGCTAGCAATGCAAGCCCTCCTCTTGTATTTCCAGTTGGTCACCTATTACACCCATGCTGGAAACTGACTCAATAATCTTGCACACTATTAGTAAGTGAACGGCTTATGCAAAGTGAGTGTTTATGAACTTCATCTTGCTAGTGTACACTGGTCACCTTGCACTAAGAGCGATGATGATGATAATGTTTTAATGCTGCATCACACTGTGGGAGTTCTGGGCAGCTACCCACAGGGAACATTACTTGACTTCAGAAGACACAAGCCCTGTCATTTCTGTTTTGAAAACTTTCACATTCATTGGTGGTGGCCTCATGGTCTGCAATAATTTAAATGCTGCACATACCATTTATGTAACAAACTCCTACTGTTTTAGGAGAATCACAAGCACAGTTGTGACAGGTGGCAGTGTAATTCAACAAGCTGTGATAGTTTTCAGGTCAAACAATGCAGATTAAACTTTCCTAGTGTCTCCTTTGACACAGATGTTGTCTTCTTCTTTTATTACCTAAGTTACACCTGTTATATCTATTTTTATTTATTATGTGCAAGTAGACCTTGAGGCATTAGTAATGCTATGAGTTAAATTGCCCAAAGTTATAGTCAATAAAAGATCAGTTTTTATTTATTTGTTTTATTATTT
The DNA here is from genome assembly GCA_001685075.1 of Bramus lutescens. NCBI lineage: Eukaryota > Metazoa > Chordata > Mammalia > Rodentia > Cricetidae > Bramus > Bramus lutescens. The sequence goes on from LOEQ01012979.1 coordinate 23,341, forward strand.
TTCTTGAAGTGATATTCAAACGAGCCATTATCTCTTCTACTACGAGTTTAGAATTTGACACAGTCAACAGAGACTATTAATACTTCGTTGACCAAT
>LOEQ01012980.1:3511-20708 GCA_001685075.1 Bramus lutescens
TACTCCACCCACCTAAGGGCTGGCCTATCAAAAGGCCAAGGCAGTTTCTTTTTTGACCAATGAAAGTAACGCATAGACAGATGACCCTCCTACATCAAGTCAGAGACACAATGGTTCCCAAAGTCAGGAGTCCCTAAAAACTACTAAACTAATAGCTATAATAGATACCCAGAGGACCTTGTGTAAACCCGTGTAGGCACTGTGCTTGCTGTTTAAGTCTCATGTGCACCTGCTTTGTTGATGCAAATGGTGTTCATATCCTAGTGTTCTCCGTTCCTTCTGGCTCTTACCATATTTTTTGCCTGCCTTTCTACGGAATTCTCTGAGTTCTATGGTGGGGGGGGTGGATTTGATGAAGACCTCAAATATAGAATCTTTTTCCAGATAATGTCTGACTGTAGGTCTCCACATCTGTTCCCACCTGCAGCAGGAGAAACAAAGAGCATAGAAGAATATTGCCAAGGATCATTTCATTGATTTTTTGTCTCTCTTGTTTGGTTCTATCCTAGGTCTCTGGGATATCTATTCTCTGGTCCTGAGTCTCACAAGCAGTGTCAGGTATGGGTTCCTTCTTGTAAAATGGGCCTTAAGTCAAATCAAACATTGGTTGGACACTCCCACATGTTTGGATGTCTTCACTGCCCTAGCATATGTTGCAGGCAGAATTATAGGTCCAACGTTTGGTTGCTGGCTCTGTGGCCATGTTTCTTTTTTAGTAGCCTATAGAGTGCTTCCACACATCAAGGAGACTAGAACATAGGGTTGAGGGCTCCATGTAAGCATCATCTTTAACTCTTCATGTTCAATGAATTGCATAGGAGTTGTTATCAGCAATCCAGCTCACTGTCAGTTTTCGGAGAGAAATCCTTGGGTTGTTTAGGGATGTCCATGAGACTCCTTGGCCAACAACTCAATTGAATGCATTCTAGTCCCACTACTGGAAGCCTTGCCTGGCTGCAGGGAGTGGCAGGCTAAGATTTCATATTGCATGTTACTAGGAGTCTTCATTAAGATTCCCTTCATAGACACCAGGAAGTTCACACAGTACTAGGTTTGCATACCACCCCTCCAAATGTTCCTCTGTTACAATTTATTCCCCCACATTCTCTTCTTCTACCCCACCAATCTCCCACCTTATTCTCATGGGTTTTTTTTGTCCCCACATGTACAAGTGTGCACTTAAAATCTATTCTGTTTCCCCCTCACAGGGAGATTCATATACCCCCTCCCAAAACATATCCTTTTAACTAACCTTTCTGGGTCTATGGGTTGCAGCCTTCTTAACATTTAATTAATGTCTATTTATCTATTTATAAGTGAATATAGACCACATTTGTCCTTCTGGTTCTGGGTTACCTCAAACGGTATGTTTCTTCCCCCCTAGTTCCATCCATCTCCCTGCAAATTTTATTATGTCATATATTGAAGAGCTGAGTAATACACCATTGTATAAATGTACCACATTTTCTTTATCCATTCTTCTATTGTGGGTCATCTAGGTTGTTTTCAGTTTCTGGATATTGCAAATAAAACCACAATGAATATGATTCAGCAAGTGACCTTGTGGTTGGATGGATTGCCCTTTGGGTATATGCCAAAGAGTGGTAGAAACCAATTCTCAACTTTCTGAGGAACCACTGTATAGATTTCTTTAGTGGTTATTCAAATTTGCACTCCTACCAGCAATAGAATTTTTGCTCCACATCCTCTCCAGCATGAGCTGTCACTGGTGTTATTAATCTTAGCTATTGTGACAGGTGTATGATGAGCTGTACCCCATTTTAAAAATTGGATTATTTGATATTTTTTCTTTTTTCTTTTTTTTTGAGGAAGGGTTTCTCTATAGCTTTGGAGCCTGTGCTGGAACTAGATCCTATGGACCAGGCTAGCAGGTTATTTGCTTTTCTGATATCTAGCTTCTTGAGTTTTTTAAAATATATTTTAAATATTAGATCTCTGTGAGATGTAGAGTTGCTAGAAATTTTTTTCTTATTCCATAGTCTACTACTTTGTCTGACTGATGGTGTATTTGCCTTACAGAAGTTTTTCATTTTCATGGGGTCCCAATTATTAATTTTGATCTCAATGCCTGAGCTATTGGTGCTCTGTTCAAAACCTCTTCTCCTGTGCCAGTATGTTTAAACCTATTCCCTGCTTTCTCATCTATCTGGTTCAGTGTACTTGATTTTATATTGATGCCTTTGATCCTCTTGAACCTTAGACTTGTGCAGCTTGATAAATATGGATCTATTTGCATTCTTCTATATGCAGTCATTCAATATGAAAACCAACATTTGTTGAAGATGCTGTCTTTTCTCCAGTGAATATTTTGGGCTTCTTTAGCAAAAATCAGATGTGTGTGGATTCATGCCTGGGTCTTTGATTCAATTGGATTGATCAATGTGTCTGTTTTCATGACAAATATATGCAGTTTTTATTTTGATTTCTCTTCAGTTCAACCTGAAATCAAGTATGGTGGATCCTCCTGCAATTCCTCTGTTATTCGGGGTTGTTTCAGTTATCGTAGAACTTTGTTCTTTTTTATTAAATTGACACTTGTACTTTCAAGTTCTTTAAAGAATTATGTTGGTATTTGGATGGGAATTGCATTGAATTTGTAGATTGCTTTTGGTAGGATGGGCATTTTTACCAGGTTAATCCCAGTGATCATGAACATGGGAGATCTTTCCATTTTCTTATACCTTTTCTCAATTTCTTTCTTGAAAGTTTGAAGTTTTTACAATTCTTGTTTTTCAGCTGCTGACTTACAGGTACTTCAAAATATTTTATATTTTTGAGGCTATTGTAAGATATGTGTTCACTGATTTCTTTCTCAGTTCATCTGTCAGTTGTATATAAGAGGGCTACTTTAAAAAAATTGTGTATCCAGCTACTTTCTCAAAGTGCTTCTTAGGTATAGACTTTCCTGGTGGAATTTTAGGCTCACTTATATATTCTGTCATGTCACCTGCCAATAGCAATACTTTGACTTCATCCTTTCCAATTTTTATGCTCTTAATCTCCGCCAGTTGTCTTATTGCTTTAGCTAAAGCTTCAAGTATTATATTGAATAGATATGGAGAGAGTAGAGAGCCTTGTTTTGCTCCTGATTTTATTGGGATTGTTTTAAGTTTCTCTCTATTTAATTTGATGGTGACTATAGGCTTGCTGTAAATTGCCTTTTTTATATATATAGTCATGTTCCTTGTATCCCTCATCTCTCCAGGACCTTTTCTCATGAAGTGGTGATGGATTTTATCAAAAGCCTTTTCTGAATCTCATGAAATGATCATATGTTTTTGTCCTTCAGTTTGTTCACATTCTTGATTACATTATTGATATTCATACATTGGTCCACCCCTTCATCTCTGGGATGAAGACTACTTGAGAGTTGATCTTGATAGAGTACTTGATCTTTTGATATTTTTTAGATCTTTTTAGCAAGCATTTTATTGAGTACTTTTGCATCTATGTTCATAAGGGAAATTGGCTTGTAATTCTATTTCTTCATTGAACTTTTATTGTGTTTTTTTGTTGATGTCTTTACATGTGGGCTTGGGATGATTGTAGATATATTTCTGTATTTGCCCTTGTTGGATGGGTGTTTTCTCCCTTGGTTACTGTTTTCTCCTAGGACTTCAGAGAATGAGATAGCTCTGTGTTGCCTGTTTTCCTGACCTGTTCAGCTGGTATGCTCACAGGGAATGTCTACTGTCCTTTGTTGGGACTCTGGGGTAAGCTGGAGGAAAGAAGGTTGGAGAAGAATATCTTTGTGGTCCATTGGAAATGGATTCAGAGAGGAAAGGGAGACCACGGTTTTCCAGCTACAGAGCTAAGATGGGTTTAGGGGGATCGGATTTAAGGAGCAGTCTGGGTCTGACTTCATTCCTACTTGCTGCCTTGGAAGGAAGGAGGTTTCTGCTAATGTTGGGAGATGGGATACAGTAATAAGTGCGGGGAGGGATATTAGGATGGGATGATCTGTGGTATCCACAGGGAATTTGGGCAGCGGGGAAGAGAGGCTGTAGCTGGTATTCAGTTGTAGTCTAGGGAAGAGACTGGAGGATTGTGTCTGGGAGAATAGAGAGACCCATTCACCGTTTTCTTTGTTTGTTTGTTTTTGTTGTTGTTATTTTGTTTGTTTGATGAAGAGAAGAAATTGTTAGTAGAATGAAAGCGCTGAAAGGAAATAATTTCTATGTTTCTACGTAAATATTTTTGGTCAGGCACTAAAAGATGAGAGTTGTATAGTTTTGATTGTGGTTTATGGAAATGTGGAACACAGAACTGGGAGTAAAGTAGTCACTCAAGGTGGAGGAGGTAGAGGGAAGTAAGAGGAAAGGCAAATCAGTGACTATTAATTAATACCAGGAAGAAGCAAAATGTTGAGTGTACAGTGCCACACTACTGTGACTATTGATACTGACAATTTGCTTATCTCAAAAACCTAGAAAGAAGAGATTTTGAAGTTTTCATCAAAACAAACAATAAGTACTTTAATCCTATATACACATTATACAATGTATGTATGTCTTATATAACTCACCTATAATAGGTGCATGAATACTTTAATAAATTTACCCAATAAGTAGAAACTTCTACAATGAAAATTATAGAATACTGGTGGGGTCAAGCAGAGGATAACATTAGAAAGAGGGAAAGAGCCTATATTTAAGCATTGGAAGAATCATATTTAAATTTCCTTAACATCCACTGGAATTTACAGGTCTGATAAAATACCTATGAAATGCAAGAAATGAATGTTGTTCCTGACAGTATGTATGCACATGTGTGTGCTTGCATATGCTGTCACCCCACACACACACATATAAACTTTATATGAAATCATAGCCAAAGAAATGCTGTCTTTTAATTTATTTATTATGTATTTTAAGAACAAAAAATAATCCACATCTCTAATGCTGTCTGTAAAATTCATAAAAATTTGCCAGATATTTATAAGCACAACTTTTACTCCAAAAAATATGGATAATTATAGTGTTTCCATAAACTAATGTTCAAAAATGACAAGCAGTTTAGGTCAGCACAGAATTTAAACAATGACAGTAGAGGTAAGTTTCAACTGTCTTGTTTTCAAATCAAGCCACTGTCAACCACCAGTGAAAAGCCATATTCCCCACAAAATAATGAGGTTCATTATGGCAAGGCCTGATCAATACTTTAAAATTCTTTTGTCTTAATGGTGGGTTCTTAGGTCAGGAATATGTGTGATAATTCCCATGTGCATACCTGGCATTCTTCTTTAATCCTGCTGTCCTCAGGTCCAGGGATTTGCAGTTATACATGATAAAACTAAACCTTAAGTAGTAATTAAATCATTCCATTGGGTTCATTTGAAGTTATATTAATACTTGATATTTATAGTAGATTTATGTAGAATAATCCAGACTTTGCCTACTTTTGATTTGATATTTGAAGACAAATTTATTTGACAGGAAACAGAATGACAAGTTAGTCCACTCTACTAAAGCCTTAGTACTGTAACTTGACTGTGCCTAAATGGACATATTATTACTTTAACTCAGTTAGTTTCACTGTAAGATAAAGGCAATGATTCCTACTGCATAGGTTTTCACATTCTCTGCACAAAGCATCGTAACAAGATGATGAATTTCAGTGCTGAAAAACATCTGATATATATGGAGAAACTACTAAGGTAAATTGAGTTAAACAAGTTCATATGAGTGTTGAAATGCTCAGGTGACTGTCCTTGTCTAGGCAAGTACAGCTACAAGCAAATAGCTATAGAAGTTTAAGGTCTGAGTTTGGTATCTTCCTCAATTGTTCTCCAGCGTATTATTTTAGGCCGTCTCTCACTGAATCTTGCAGATCATAAATTTGCTAGATTGTCTAATCCATGAGCCCCAGAGATTGTCTATCCACAGCTCCCCAGTGTTAGGATGAAAGGACTTGTTATGATGCTGAGCCTTTTATATAGATGCCAAGGATCTGAAACTAGATTGCCATGGTTACATAACAAGCATTTTACAATATGAGAAATCTCCCCAACCCCCTGAATGAGTTTACCTGAGTTGCTTATGAAATTTTTAATACACTAATCTGAATTGGGAGTTATGACATGTAAGTGAATGTAGAATTTACTGGAGATGGCTCAGCAGTTAAGAGAACTTGTGGCTTCAGCAGAGGATCTGGGTTAGATTTCCAGCCCTGACATTATGCTTTACAACTAGCTCTGGTTTCTGAGGATCTGGCCCCCTCTTCTGCTCTTCACAGGCACCATCCCTCTATGAGGTGCACATGCATACACTCAGACAAGACACTTAAACATGTGAACAAAATAAATCTAAAAAGAAAAAATTAATGAAAAGTTACAGTGCAAATAATTGGTTCGGGAATATATGCAATTTTTAAGATGATTGTTATACACGAAGTGGGATTTATAGATAGTTAAGTACTATTTCAGTAGACTCTAGATTACCTGTACAGAGAAGCTATAACAGTATCTTTGCTCTGGAATATGTATCTGCACTCTATCCATCTGGTGTATGTCTAGATAAGCGAGAGCAAGTTGTTTGTAATCTAACAAATAAAGCTTGCCTGAAGATCAGAGTGCTGAGCTAGCCACTAGTTAGCCATAGAGGCCAGGCAGTGGTGACACACCTTCAACCCCAGCACTAGGGAGGTGGATACAGGAAAGGATATGGCTGGGCAGAGAAATGAATATAAGGAGACACAGGAGCTCACTACATTTAGTCTGAGGAATCATGGAGACCAGATCTTTCCCCCTTTGGTCTGAGGATTTGGTAGAGATAAAAAGTCTCTCTGGTGGCTGGCTCCTTTATTCCTCTGATCGTTCAGCATTTACCATAATTTCTGACTCCAGATTTTTACTATTAAGACCAATTAGAATTCATGCTAGAGTTAGTAGTAAACATATTTCCTCAATAGTGTTTTTTTTTGATTAAGCAACAAAGAAAAAAAGAAAATAATTGTAAGAAATGAGCACTCTAAATGATGAGATGAATATAATCTTCCATATTACTCATGGAAACTTTAAATATTAATAATTGAAAAACTTTCAAGTTTTTAAATAAACTTTTAATGCTAGAATGTCAGTTGACTTGATTGCGTACCAGTCTAGCGTGGGAAGTCACAGCTGCTGTGAGTTCAAGTTCAGGGTAGACACATAATTCCTGAGATGTGCTAGGTCTCTTAGGTGAAGATATTTATTGAAATAAATTAATTTAGTAGTTTGCTAGTTCATCAATCCAGCTTAAAGAATGATTGACTTCTGGAAATGTTTGACCACAATTGTGATTGTCTGAGCAATTTCCATTTCCCAAATTGCTCCACTACTAAAGTCTACATAGCTAGAATTTCACTCCTGCTACTATACTTCCAATTTGCTTGATTTATAGCCTTGGGTCTCTTAATCTTGAAGGACTAAAAAAAAGGTTTTCTTCTTAGTTAACCTCATAAGGAAATTATTTTGCATTCTAAAAGTCATGAGATTCCTTATAAAAGTAACAGTTTATATAAACAGTTTATATAAACTCTACATCAATATCTATAAATAAAATTGTTCTCATAAACTTTACAGTATCCTGATTTTAGTGCTCAAATTTGAACTAGAATTACCAGAAACACATTATTTTGTGGGGGTAGGGATAAATTCTGTAGACAATGTATTGTCTACACAGTGTCTCACCTATAAAATTGTAGTGAATTGCTGCCTTTGTAAAGATGGAGTGTTTCAATCTTACTGTGACAGAAGTTGGACAAGGCATAATAAGCACAGTGCTGATAAACGGGAAATGTGGAGAGAGGTAAGTAGGTCAGTAGATGATCACAGATGAAATGATGAGACATTACTTTCCCCATCAGAGACTTATGATGATTCTTTTCAATAAACAGAAAGGTTATCAACAAGCGCCATTGACAGCTCTTTAACACCCAAGGATAAAAACATACTAGGGAATTATGGCATATCGGGGATGAGCCAGAAAGAATGGTGGTTGCAGTCATGATTACAGCACCTCAAGCACAGTACATCAACGTGGTGTTCGAGTCTGGGACATCATAATCCAAGAATGAGACCTACGAGCCAATGAAATAGTGCAACTACTGAAGAGTATTCTTTAAGCCCTAAACTGCTCTTCTCCTGAAGGCAGAACTCTAATATTGATTCTAAGTCAGTTGGCTAAAGACAGTCTGAGATAGACATAAGTGGCTTGCTTTGGTGAGAATTGGTTCTGTAGTTGAAGAGATCTGGGTTTGTGTCCATGAAAAGTAACTGATGGCTGCAAAAAGCAGGTTGTGGGGAAGGACAGTAGCCTGTAAAAAAAAAATTAAAGTCAATTTATGCAGTAGATTTTTAAAATGTGAGAAAGATCATTCAGGCTCATATTGGAAGAGTAAATAGTTTGATTCCCAAGGATCTCAGAAGAAATTAAATTGATAGTAAGAATAACAGTGTTCTTTTTACATAGTATATGTGTGCAATCATATATGCTAATATACACATAGATGTGTCTATGAGGCATATATATATAGTTAGATTTTGGAGGCAGCTTAAAGACAAAAGGCAGGAAAAGGCCAGTCTGAACTCAGCAGATGAAACTGTTAATTTCAAACAGCAAGGAACAAACATTTGCCCATGTGGAAAGGAAAGTCTGTGAAGGGGGAGGAGCTAGAAAGTGGGATTGGGGAATGGGAAGCTAAATTCACCCTCATGGACTATTTGCAGTCTTTCCTTCCCGGAGCTGACTATCCAGAGAAAGTCGTTCTATCTTTAGAGACTGCCTGTCTAGGGTTATCAGAATACAGGTGAAAGTGGCAACTGAAAGAGCAATGGCAGCAAGGGAGAAGAGGCTGGAGTTTCAACGTAGGGGTGGGAGTTTCGGCAAGCTGTAGGGGAGTGGAAAGTTCCTTGGTCAGGGTCTGACAGAGTTTGTTCAAGGCTTATTGCAGCATTTTAAACTGATTACCAAACTCTCAAGCCATACCCAATTATAATTAGCACATTTTATTGCTTAGGTAAAATACCTGATTACATCCAAAGACTGGGGATTCCAGGAGATTCTAGATAGGGAGGTGGGAGAGGGCAGAGGAATGTAGAGAGAACCTACCACTCAGAAACTGTTGCCAGCCACACTTTCAAACCTCGTTCTTAAATTTTAAAATCTCAGTTCTTATGCTTGGAGTTTTCTAGCCACATAGTCATGAATTTATGCTATCATAAGCCAAGCAGAATACTTAATTTCCTTCTTTTTTGCTTAGTTGATAACTGTCCTTTAGAAAGAGATGAAGACTTCTGTGAAAGTGAGCAAGTTCAATCTTCCCAAAGCATATATTTTTCAGTTTGGAGCAGCTCCCTGCTATTAAGATAAGAAATAAAATGAAACGAAACTTTCAACCTTGCCTGTGAGGCAAGCTTTTTCCCTCTGATACTCTCTTTGTGAAATATAGATGTAAGAATAAAATCAATGCTTCTTCCATAACGAAATCGAATGAATGCTAGGCACCCACTTTCAGAAGCTCCACACACACACTTTCAGCTTCGTTCCAGTTTACATCAGAATTAAATACAAGAAAATGCTACCATATTGTTTTCCCTATATATGTTGTACATAATTTATTTTTCTTAATTAGTCTATCATGCATTTTGTTTTAATAACATAAACTCATTCATTTTCTACCACTTATAAAAGGGAAAATAACCCTACAAAGTTCATGAAACTTTAATAATTTCTGTTTCAAAACAGTAAATAGAATTTGACTTCATAAATATTTAAAAATCTTCTTTCTTTTAAAAAAATGATCGTTTTCAAGCAGTGCTATTCAAGGAGGCTGCTTTATAGGTAACTTTATTTAGTTTATCAAGGATAAAAGGATTTTTTTTTTCGGAGAAGAGAAAATTTTCAGTCAATCAACTATCCATTGTCCTGAAAAGATAAGATCACCAGAATTATAGGCAGTGTATAATATGTGCATATTTGTAATATTCTAGAAAGGCTAACATAATAGAGAGCATACAAGGGTACACACATGAATGTGTATTGAAATTCACACTGTCTTTTCAGTTAAGTTTTATGCTTATTAAGATGTGAAAAAAATCCAAGAAGCCAGTTATCCCATATTTTGTAGCAAGGTGTAGCTATTTTGCTCTTCTCTACTTGGATCTCGGCTGCCAACAACTTCTCATATGCCTTTAGCTCTTTCTCCAGATAATTAGCATTTTGTGCTGCTGTTTTTCCAGCATTTAACTGTAAACAAATAATAGATTTTTTTAATAGAACATGGCTCACTTCAGTTATACCTCACCCACACCTTGCACACAGAAACACTACACGCAGGAGCACGTACATATGATGCATACGTTCCTATTGTTGCTGGAATATTTAAGTAAACTAGCACACAGTGCTTACCTTGCTCTGAGGAAGCTGATATTCACAAAGAAACTCAATGGTACACCATGATTAACTGGAGCCTTTTGGCTCTTCAAAGATAAAAATTGTATCAGTACTTATAAAACAAGGTGCATTTACAAATTTCAGCTTGCCTGTATTGAGTTATATAAAATGCTTTTCTGTACATGTATTATACATTTATAATATAGGCACTTGTAAAAAACTAGATGTTGTCTTTTTAAGGTTACTTCACTCAGACTACTTTATCCACAGAAGTCTTCATCTGTAACTTCCAGCATCTGACAGGAAAAGAGGCTAAAATACAACCCACACTTTATATTCAGATAAACCTTGTGGTGGTGTTAAAACCGCTACAGTGCTATATCAAGAGAACACAGGAAGGCCAGGGAAGGCCAGGTCAGAGGAGATGGCACAGGGGTAAGAAAACTTGCTATAAAAGCGTGAAGTTCTGAAACTCAGCACTCAAGAGAAAACAGAAAATTTCCAGGATTGACCAGGAGCTGTTGTAACTTCAGGGCTCAGAGGTGTGAAGGGAGGATGATTCCTGAGGCTGGTCGAGTGCCTTCTGGAGAAGGAGACTGCTCTTTCCTTCCCCAGCCGTCTAGACCCAAATAATCACACAGAAACTGTATTAATTGCAACACTGTTTGACCTATTCGCTCAGATTTCTTATTAACTAACTGATATCTTAAATTAGCCCATTTTTATTATTTTATATTTTATCATGAGGCTGTAGCCTACCAGTAAGGTTTAGGCATCTATCTCCTTGCGCAGCTACATGGCATCTCCTTCACTCTGCATATTCTCTATATATAGCTCCTCCAGCCTGGCTATATTCTGCCTTACCATAGGCCAAAGCCATAGGCCAAATTCATTATCCAATAAATGCAACCAATATACAGAAGGACATCCCACATCAGCCTTCCTGGTGTCAGTTTCAGGAAGTGAGCCTGTCTCAGGGGAACAAGGTGGAGAGTGTTAGAGCAGGACATCTGATGTCCTCCTCTGGCTTCTTCACACACACACACACACACACACACACACACACACACACTGAACATAAATTCTAGTTTGCACAACTGTTATCAATAATAAAGTGTGATACGTGTGTATTCATTGCTGCTCTCACACACAAACATATATACACATACCTTTGTGTATGCCTGTATATATATAATCATTATTTAGTATATTCCTGGCTGTTTTTTTTCTTCTCCTAGAATTTACTAAGAACTAAATGCACTTATCACAATTGACACTCATTTTATTACACTCCAGCTATTGTGGTGCCTGTAATTTTACATGCTTTCATTTTTCCAAACAAGATCCTTGGGTGTCAGCCACATAAAAGTGTGCTCTTAATATGATAAATCTCTGTCTACCATTTCCAATATAGCTAAGCAAGGAAAATTTGCACAGCGTTAGGCAGTTATTGGATGCCATTATTATACTACGACAGCTGGAAAAAGTTTAAAGACACATGGGAAAATATTGGAGCATCATGAATGTGTCCTTTAACTCAACCAAATAATACACACTTAACATAGCTTCTTGGCTACATCCTACAGATTCCTGAAACTAGTCTCTCCAGAGTACTTCCAAAGGCAAATGTGACAGTGTGTGTACAGCAACATGTTCCCAGACAGCCTCGGCTAACTCATCTGTCACCAATCTGGCCCCTAGTTCCTAGAATAAATTCAGAATATGCTGTGCATGCAACATCCTAAAATAAGGCCTGTCTCAGGCTTTCATATGGACTCTGCAAGTGTCCCCTACACAACAAGATGTCCTAAAATCCTTGTTCTCCAGTTAGTACATGGTGCATAAAACTAAATGAGTACTTCCAGGGTTTCTTAGTTGTGACATGATATCATGTATATGTACACAAAAGCTCCCTGTAAAAAAATTTCTGTCATCACTATGAAAAAAACCTCTATCTATCCATCTACTAAACTTAATTCAAATCTGTTTTCTGAACAAATATTTTCCATTTACTGCTTTAACTTAATTTTATATTCTGGTCTTTTTTACATTATATTTATATTTAGTAAACTAAATCAGGGTACTCGGAATTTTGCTATGCTCATATTGTATTGGTTTGTTACTATTGTCTTTTTTCACAGTTCAGCAGCTTGAAAATTTGGTCTAGGTACATTCTGGCAGGATTGGTTGGTCTTGGCTTGGCGTGCTTGTGTATCTTCAATGAGCTCTGGCATAAAAGAAAGGCTCATTTTGGCTTTAGGTGATCTTTTGTCTCTACCCTATTAGCCCAAGAAAGTTTACATAAAACTGGGCATGTTTATCACTTTAAATATACTCAAGAGCTCATCATTCCACCTTCCTACCTCTCTACAACAGTTTTCTTGTCAAAGTTTTATGGAGTTCATTCCACTAAGTCCTAAAAGTTTTAATAATTATTTGATAAAGACTTTATCAAACATTACTTTTCAAAGGTAGTTTTCCACCATCTTGTATCTAGGTCACTACACTTAACAATTTTCTCTATTATGTTTCATGCTGACCCTTCTTGAGCTTCTCTTATGCTAGGGATACTCATAGCCACCCCTTCAAATATTAATGAGCCACAAAACACAAGTATTTGAGCTACTAACTTCTCTTTCGCTATTTATTCACTTTAAACTCCTTTCTCATTTCAGTCGGTCTTGGGACACAAAATTCTGGTGTCCTTCATGTTTATGTCTCTAACTTAGACTCTTCAGTTGACTTCTATATACACAACCAACTATCAATACATTCTTTCAGCTTGGACAGGTAACAGGCATCCTTGACATTTTAGAGATATATCTCCTTCAATTTCACAACTCAGATTTACTGTTCCTGAAGTTTTCTCCATTTTCTTCTAAAGCAACCTCAGTGCTCCATTTCTCAAACCAAAAATATTAATGCTCACCACAACTTTTTATTTTTCCTCCCAACCCATATCCAGTCCTTAAGTATAGAGGGATAAGATAATTCAATGAGAACCAGACACTCATCTGTCTTAACAACAAAATATCATCTCATACTGATAAAAATTAAAGTCTTGCAATTCTGATACAGATGAGTATACCAGGCTGTAGTCGCTCATGCATTTTTTGAGAACTATGGAAGAATATTTTTCTTTGGAAAATGAAGCATTACTACACTAGAAAGCTAGAATATAAATGAAGGATACAAGTGGTGAGCATCAGTAACTCTGGGTAGCGTTCAATAGCACACTAAGGTTTACACTTCATATGAACCATTTACTGAAGGACTTGACTCACAGATACTCTGTGAATAGTTAACCTCAGCCTTTAAATGTTTTGGGAACACCTGAATGTATTCTTAACATTTGTCTAGAATTATCTCCTCTGAAGAGACACATACAATTAAAATTTGGATTTGGGTCAAGTTCTTTGGATATTATGCAAGTAGCTTCTGTAATAGAGTGATAGGAGGAGAACAACAAAGCTGATTTCTGCTGTATCGTATGGCATGCAACCCTCCTCGAGTTCCAGACCAAGGACTTCAGAGAAGAGGGGCCACTGCAATACCTGGTGATTGCTCCAACTAAAGGTATATTTAGTTCTTCTCATTCTTTAGATGTGATTTGGGATTTTCCTCACTTAATAGCACATCTCAATTACACTTAACATGCTTTTATTTTGTTTTCCAAAAGAAAAGCCAATGAGACCTTAACAAGTTAGACACAAATGTAAAAATAAATCAAGTCATGATTATTGGAGTTGTGTAAGAAGATATCATATGTATTTATTTGAGTTTCCTCCTAAGGTACTTTTTTATTGTTTTTATTGTGCTATAAATTTTTCTCTACTCCCCACTTTTTTGTCCTCTCTCCCCTTATATCATTTTCCGTGATCTCCAAGCTCCCAATTTACTCAGGAGATCTTGTCTTTTTCTCCTTCCTATGTAGATCCATGTATGTCTCTCTTAGGGTCCTCTTTGTTATCTAGGTTCTCTGGGGTTACAGACTGTAGGCTGGTTTATCTTTGCTTTATCTCTAAAAGCCACTTATGAGTGAGTAGATATTATATTTGTCTTTCTGGGTCTGGGCTACCTCACTCAATATGTTTTTTTTCCTAGACCCATTCATTTGCCTGCAAATTTTAAGGTATCATTATTTTTTTCTCTGCGCAGTATCGATTAGGTAAATGTACCACATTTTATTTATCTGTTCTTTGCTTGAGGGGCATCTAGGTTTTTTCCAGGTTCTAGCTATGATGAATAATGCTGCTATGAGCATAGCTGGGGGCATTATTTTTTCATTTCATGCTTAATTATATAACGAAGGCATTAAGTTGAAAAGTTTTTCCATTTAAAACTATTGTCACAGAAATATTTATATAACTGTGATGAAAAGCTAAAATTTTTAAACTTTATAATTAAAATTAGATGACAGTTTTGAAATTAAACTCCCAATTTTCTTATAACTTTGATACTTTCTCGGTTTGTTACTTATGATAAACATAATCCAAATGACATTTGTAGCAGCACTTCACATCTGTCCATGTTCAAAGCCCCTGAAATTCTGAAAATCCCTGAGCTATAAAAGCTTCCTCTGCACTGGAGAAATGTGAGCTCCTGCTTACATGTGTGTCAAAGTCTTTATTCCTCTTTCCAATTGGTAACATAGAGAATATTTTAAAGACATCCAGTCAGAAACAAACTTCTTTCACTTTTCGTACATCCAGGTACGTAGACCTTTTCCATGTTCACAGGAGATTTCTCAGGTTTCAGAAATCCTCAGTGTCATTTTGGCCCCTTTGCGCATGCCTTTAAAAACTTCTTTGTATGTGGTTCTGAATCTCAAACAAATATTCATTAGTCATGATACATTTCAATTATTCAAGATATCTCCACAAAACCATGATGTGAATGATGGCAGGTTTATTTACAGAGTTAATCAGTTTTCAATATGGTGTTTGAAATAGCATAATCTCAGAGAAGGCTGTCCATTTTAAATAGTACATGATTAAAAATATGGTTTATAAACAGAAAAGTGATTTAGAGATTTTGATGATTGTCAATATTTTTGTGTTCCTTCCAGAAGGTAATTCCTAGTTATGAAAACAATAAAAAAATTCTGTTTTTAATATCACTATAAGAATTATGGCCCTCAGAACATATTGGAAAGGGTTGGATTCTAATGTTTATATTTCAAAATGAGTTAACAAATGACAAAGAATTATCTCTGACACTTACTGCACCAAAATGTTTTCCTATGCTGTTGACAATATGTTCAGTGAAAAGGCTCATTTGTTTATGCATCAAAGACTTATCAACTGAGTTAATTAAGCATATAGCAGAAAACATCTTTGTGGCAATCACTAGGTTGAGGATAACTGCATGTGAGAAATTTGATGAGCACCGGGAGGCCAATGTTCGAGCTCCTACAGTGATTCAGGGTGTGTTGGCACAGTGGAAGTGGAAGAGGATTGTAGAGAGGATCAGAGTAAGACAGCGGGAGAACTGGTTTTCAGGGCTCTATATTTTAATTAGAGGATCCATGTAGACCACCATTTCCGCTAATTTCTGCTGTTGGAGAACATGCTATGGCAATAGCCCAGTAGGTCTCTACCAGTAGATTTTCAGATTCTGTGGTTCCAAGAAGAAGCCTTAAAGACTCCACAAACAATACCGTTAACCACCCGTGAACAAAAGAACCTGCTGCCAGGAATTTTTTAGGACATTCACAGGAAAAGCAGCCATATCTGAAGCTTTGACAAGGTTCTTTACAGGTTGTAATAATTAAATAATGTGCCTATCAAGCCTGAAGTTTCACGTCGTGTCAGTCATATCACTTAGCTTCAAATAAATTTCCTTTATACTCATTTTCTTAAGGAAGTATATTTTATAAAATAACACCGAGAGAAACTTCATTCCACAAAGTAGTAAATACTTAGCTTTAGTTTGAAGAAAGTCATTATAAGATTCTTCCTCCTTGTATGTAAATATTATTTCTTTTTAGGGTAACGTTTTTATTAATTATTTGAAAATTTCATGCATTCACACAATGTGTTTGGATTGCATTACCCTTCCACTATTCGCTAATTCCTCCCATATCTGCCCCATTCCACCATATGTGTGAATGCTGAAATAACTGCATCGTTTCTTAGAACACTAAAGCTTTCATGTATAGAAACATGCTATAATCATATTAGCTCACAGTGTGTGTGTATCTGCTTCTAAAAAGGCACATTAACTCTTAAAACAAGCCCTGACATTCTTTAGACATGTCTACATAATAAAAAAAATCATTACTAAGAATTTAAAATAGTAAATACATTATTACAGGTCCAAATTATTTTATAATATTGATGAAACATAAAAAATTAATTTTTAGATATCTTATGTCTTTAGGTCCAGTGTGAAGATTAAGAGTCTGTGTTTTAGTTACAGGGAAAAGCCGCACTGGCTCTGGGGAAAATTGAGGGCTGTGGATGGACTGTAGGTTTCAGAGGAAGGCAACAGTCTTCTTCCCTGTTCTCTTGACACAAGTTTCGATGACCTCAGAGTTTAAGGAGTGGCTGCCTTGCAGCACAGAACATAAGGAACTGCTTTGCTCAGATAGCTTGAATAGCTCAGATTAAATCTGACATTGAGATAATGTCACTGGAGACTTCTGTAACCACTTCACCCGATGATATTTCTGCAAACGTTATTGATAGTTATTGATATTCTTGCGACCAAAGCCCTATATATAGTTGCTTTGTCCTTGGCCAAGTTATAATTACTTCATCCAGATAAACTCACTAGTTACAGATGCCATGGAGTTGAGGAAG
>LOEQ01012981.1:3533-25307 GCA_001685075.1 Bramus lutescens
AATCCCATGCCATTGGCTGTGCTGCTTAGATTGTCTGGGTTCTAGTTTGGAAAACTAGGCTACTGAAGAGAAGTATTCAGCCACAGTTTCAGTGACTGTCAGTGCCTGGCTGGAAGTGTGGACTGGACTGTAAAGCCCTCCCTACATAAGACACTGATGTAAGAAATGATCCTGTCACCAAAGTGTAAACACACTTTGCCACACCTGGAGCTCTACGTCGATCTGAAATGAATGCACAGGTCATCGGCCTGGGTAGGGCACAGGAGGCTCTTTCATCCCTACTCAACTGAAAAAGGCAGGAAATGATACTGAGATAACCACGGAATTCTCACATAAAAAATTGCTGGAGTGTGGGACTCTCACAAATCCAGTAACCAATGGTTATTCTGATCTTGTTACCTTATAATATAAAAGTATAATGGGATCATTTTTACATTGGTTGTTAACTCCCCCCCCCACAACAACAAACAATAAATAGTAAAGTGCAAAGATCTCGGCTCCTAAATCTAATTTCTCCCTCACTTCTGTAGAAATATCCAGGTTTTTGTTCACAGTTCAGTGCACACAATTTCTCAGGGGTCTTAAGTACTGAAGTAAACACTGATGGGAATAAGGAGAGAATGGCTCATATTTCTTTATGGAGTTTCAGCAGTTTCTTCTGTGCAGTAGGGAGAGTTTAGGACAAAGTCTGGACCACACTAGCCAGTGCCCCACCTCATGCAAAAACAACACATTTCCTTGGCCGGTATCTGACACTTCCACAGCTCAATGTCTCCACCTAGTGGTCAGAGTAAAACTGACGCCTAAAAACTGAGACTCAAGACCCAAAACTGATTTGCAGTCCCCACCTCAAGTGCGTCCACCTCTAGTCAACAGTTGGGAAGAATTCAGAGGTGTGGCCTTGTAGGAGTAAGTGTGACCATGAAGCAGGTGTGTCGCTGGGGCTGGGTTTTGCGCTTTCAAAATCCCAGAAGAGACGACTCCTCCTCTGTATCTGCTCCCTACAGATCAGGATGGAAAATTCTCAGCTACTATTCCAATGCCACGCCTGTTTGCTTCCCACTGCGATGAGTCTTCTGAAACTATAAGCAAGCCCACAATTAAACACTTTCTTCTCCTGCAAGAGTTGCTTTGGTCACCTATCTCTCACAGCAATAGAACAGCAACTAAGACAGTTCCCATCCTGCTGTTGGCTTTACATATAACCTCTGTATTACTCAAGGCCAAATAAAGAAGTATTTTTCCCTCTGCTTTGCTCACTGATGAGCCCAAGGTGCTCAGCACACAGTAGGTTCTCAACATAAACTTGTGGAAGGGATGAATGAATGAATGAATAACTAAACAAAAAATAACCATCATAAACAAGATTAAAGAAAAAATAAAGCAATGAAGAAAAAAAAAAACAAGATTGCAGTCCCAGAATTCATTTTAAGCTTTTCCTCTATGGCAATATAATTTCTATACAGTTAATCCCCCCTTGGTACCATTCTGTAAAGAGCGAGGAAGGCATAAACACACAGCCACTACAGTCAAGACCAAGATCAAAATCCCCCTAACATGAATTAAGCCATCCGTATGTATTAGAGGTTGGTGGGGTGCTCCTGGTAGGTATTCCTGCTTTCTGCTCCTAGTCTTGCCTTGTCCAGAAAGTCACAAACCCATCACATGTCTGGTTTCTTTCTGTCAGGTAATGCTCTCAGAATTATTCTAATTGTTACTTAACCCAGGGGTCCATTCTTTCCACTGCCAGGCGATATTCCACCGTGTGGATATAACGGGTTTTTATCCATTCACTGCCTTCAGAGCTATAATTTATTTGTGAATTTTTAGTGAGTAATGTGGGAATTGACATAAAATTTTATATCCAGAATCCAGATTCTTAGAGGTTATAATTTTAACCTGGAAAAAATACCTAAACATGGGCCTGCTGACATATTTGGGAATCCTGTTTTACCTGTATGCAAATGTGCCTTATTGGTTTACATAAAGACTTCCAAGATCCATGACTTCACTAGCTCTGGGGAGTTGGCTAGGTTTTCAATGCCAGGTATGGCTTCCCCCTTGTTGAGTGGCTCTGAGGTCCAGCTAGAGAGCTGTTGGTCACCACCGTGTTACTATAGTGTTATTTGTGCTGGTCATCATGTGATTCATAGACTCACAGGCATTATTATGTAGGTAGGACTGCTGGTTACCTCCCTCCTTTGGAAGGAGGTGCCTTCTGCACCATAAGAGTTAGTCCTCAGGGAAGAGGCATTCAGGTCTGTTCCAGATCAGTAGTATCTGGGCCTTCTGAAGTGCAAGGTGTCTTCAGCAATAAGGACTTACCTTCCGCCTTCAGGGGGCAGCCAAGAGCAAAAGCAATAGGCTGTGTGTTTGGGAATCTCTTTGAGAGCCCTGACCAACAACTCAAAAGAGGTCTTCTCATGTGGGGTGTGGCAGTTTTTGTTCAATGGCCTTTGGCTCTTGGGAGGAGCATTGCCAGCCAAGATGGGAAAGTTTTATTTAAGTCAGAATGTGTGTGTGTATATAAACTAATAATATATATGTATGTATATATGTATGTCCAACTGGACTGTGGCTTGATTCTGTTTTTTTTTTTGTTGTTGTTGTTATTTTGCAGGGTTTTGTTTGGTTTTGTTGTTTACTTGTTTATCAAGGTCCTCCCCCATTTGTCTTCCCTGAAACAGTGATTTAATAAATGCGGGTGTCTGCCATGAAAAACTCCCATAACCCCTCTGCAANTTGATAGCTTGGTGCAGCAAGGTTTTGACTGGCTTTCAGAATATTCTTTGTGCACGTGCCTCTCACGCTCCCCCAGCCCTCTTCCTCCTCCTGCAGGCAGGTGCCTCCTTCTTTTCTGCAGCTGGCCAGAGCTGCTCTGCCCCTGCTGTGAGTTGGAAGCTGCCCCAGAGAGTAAGGTGCAAGACCTTTGAGAAGGAAGTGGGAACACACTGGGGAAGGGGCTGAGAAGCCTGATGGGGAACTGTCTACAGAGGAAAATCGGGTGAGTTCTCTTTCTGGGAGAGCAGGGACCTGGCCTGGTGGTGAAAGAAAAGGAGGGCTACTCTTAGGGTGAAGGGAGCAGGAAAGGCTGTGACAAGAATTCATCACCTCCTGGGCTGCACAGCAGGTGACTTTCTTTCAGGTTTTCCCACCTGTAGGAGGAGAGACATTTCAACCATTCTCCTCCATTTCAGGGATGCTTTCATGGACTCTTGATGTTCCTAAATATGTTCATGAGCATCCACCCTTTGGGGGATTCTCTACAAATTCAAAATAAACAGACATTTCCTGCCACCATGAGGCTCCAGTTAGTACATTTACAAGCAGGTTAAGGAGGGGTCATATCATTAGGGAAAAGACTTACCTTCCTGTTCCTGGGGTCACTTTTATTTTGTTGTTGTTTGTTTGGTTTGGTTTTGGGGGTGTTTTTTGAGACAGGGTTTCACTGTGTAGCCCTGGCTGTCCTGGAACTTGCTCTGTAAACCAGGCTGGCCTCAAGCTGGGATTAAAGGTGTGTGCCACCACAGCAGGGCTGTTCTCCTCACTTTAAATGGAAATAATAGTGTAATCCTACCCAGAGGTTCCTAGTGTGGATGGCAGCTGCCTGCATAGTCCCTGACAGAGAAGAATTCATTGATGGGAGGCTAATCTCGGTTTTCAGATCATCATTTTCATTCAATCAAAGCAAACACATATAAAGAAAATTTCTATCACCCGAAATTAAGGAATTTCTACAGTATGAAGTGAGGTGATCTATAGAGTAAGCTGGCAGGGGGTCTTCCAGGATTGTGCTTGCATATAAAGGGGAACATAGAAAAATGAGGCCCTGCAAAATGTCACTTACCCAAGGAGACTTGGGAATGTCCATGTAGTTTCCTGAGAGCCAGTCTTACCTGAGTGTTTGTGCTGGACTTTCTTACACGTCCTCCACTTGCTAATGGCCTTCTATAATAACTCCCTGCAGTTATATCTCTCTGTGAACGCCTTCAATGTAAGGATTGCTTTTCATTTTCTGCTCTTTGATTTGGGAATTCCTGGCTTCTGCCTTTGTTCCTGGAACACAGTAGGTACGCAGTAAGTGCCAGATGGCTGGCTGGAAGCATCCCTGAGGAGAGAGGAAAGAAAATGTAGATTAGAACAGAGAACANGGGGTCTTCCAGGATTGTGCTTGCATATAAAGGGGAACATAGAAAAATGAGGCCCTGCAAAATGTCACTTACCCAAGGAGACTTGGGAATGTCCATGTAGTTTCCTGAGAGCCAGTCTTACCTGAGTGTTTGTGCTGGACTTTCTTACACGTCCTCCACTTGCTAATGGCCTTCTATAATAACTCCCTGCAGTTATATCTCTCTGTGAACGCCTTCAATGTAAGGATTGCTTTTCATTTTCTGCTCTTTGCTTTGGGAATTCCTGGCTCCTGCCTTTGTTCCTGGAACACAGTAGGTACGCAGTAAGTGCCAGATGGCTGTCTGGAAGCATCCCTGAGGAGAGAGGAAAGAAAATGTAGATTAGAACAGAGAACAGATGAGGACGTAGTGACAGGTGACACACATGCACTTCCATGTCTCAGAACTTTGCTCTGGGGTTGTGTTATAAAACTGGTGTATATTGATCATGAGAGAGATGAAAAATATAGAGATACAGGTAAGAGAAGATGGAATGAGCTGGTGTTCACACTAACAGTTACAGCGTTACGTACACCGTCTTTATTAGCTCCTGTATCCATCAGTCATTTGTGTTTCTTTACCTACGAAGAGCCAATAATGCCTTCCTTCAATTTTTGCTTGGGGCTTACTATATTTTGTTTCTAAAGTGAAAAGCCATTTGTATTTTTTAAATGAGCTTTTTTCATAAATATGCAAAAATAATAATTTTCTACTCAGTGGTTAGATTTTTATGATGCTACGTCCATTACATTTTAGAGATGATTGAATTCACTCCAGAAAGCACTTGGGTGCCTTTCACTGCAGTCTTTCCTTACCAACTCACACTCCTTTCTTCGTGTGGTTTTAGGAATTTACATTTAGTCCTATACATTCAGTCCGTGGTTCAGATCCCATTGTGTCCCTAAATAAATTACCCAGTGTCCTCATTGCCGGGCTAATTGAAGTTGTTGTTTTACGTCAACTGGCGTCTCTTGTCCCTCTTTCCTGTGGTACCCATGTGGGCACACTCCTTACCATGCCGCTGCAGATCATAGGATGAAAACAATCTCTCCCCACAAGGAGAGCCCAAGGTCTTGGACAAAGCATTTTCCCCAAGAAAACCCAGATTTCCCCCCTTCCTGGTTGTGGATCCTCAAACAAACTGCCCAGATTTTGTCCCCAGTTCCCTTGTTAATAGTGATGGGACAATAATATCAACCAGTGGACTTCCTCTGAAACTGAATGGAATCTAGCACACAGAAAGGCCGGCGTATACTAGGAAGTACTCACCCAGTTTTTTCCTCCACACCCTCAACTTCCAGCAAATGGAAAAAGAATGACTGAAGAGACATCTAATCCAAACAGGGAATGAATTTAATTATCTTTATTTAACGTTTTCTTCCCCTTCTACTTTCCCTTGTTCTCCGGATTTCTGGAAAAGATGGTGTCTCATAGAAGCCATTGCCTGTGTGCAGCCCCTGAAACTGCAGCAAATAGAGAATGAACGGAAAGGCTCCCGCCTCTCCCTGTGCGGCGGCATGTTCATGCTTGTGATGAGGACTTGCAGACATTATCTTAAGATTGGGGGTGTGAGCTGCTTCTCTAGTGATAAAGGTGTTAGATCTGAAACGGGCTATGCCCCATGCTTCAGGAGGGGACATGAATAAATGGCGAAGCAACAAGGGAAGTGGTAAGGTGGTGGTTCCAGGACTACACATACACAGAAGAAATGAAAAGCTTGGGTAAAAACACAAAACCATAGTGGGAACCATGGCCCAATTCTGATATTTACATCTTAGGTGGCAGCTGGACACTCAGGAGACGCATTGGAATCGGAGACTCCAAAATGCCAAGCAGAGGACACGCAGGTGAGAGTATATGCTACCCCACTCTCCAGGAAGAAAAAGCCTGTCAGGGCTGGGGCTACACATTCTCACAGTGGAGACCCAGTACCAGTCATAATGGCAGTAAATGTGAAAACACTAGGGGAAAAAAAAAAGACTTCCCCACATTGGACAGGAGACATCCTGCTATTCTAAGAACCACGTGTATCCTTGGCAACAGGAAATCAGATGCTTAAGTCCTTGGTATAGCTTGAAATAAAGATCTGAAATCCTGTTTTCTCTTTGTTTTTGGAATAAAGTACCTTTGTACTGAAATCTCTCAGTTGGCTTTGTCATATTAAGCTTCATGTTTCTATTTCTGAGCTCAGTACATTCTCCCATGACACGGGGTTGAAAGGCCTGTGGAGAGGTGCTTGTGTTTATGTCAGTGCTGTGGACTCTAATACAGTTTCACGCATCTTCCTGGGTGGCCTTTTGAGTACCTAGTCTTAAGGAACTCCTAAGGGAGGAATCTTGCAATGCACAAGTTTCTCGGGTCTAAGAATTCCAAATTATGGCAAAGTCTGTTGTTCTATACACCTACAGAGTTAGCAGCCATTTTCACAGTGTTCCAGGATGCACTTTTGAGAGAGGACCTAAAAAAAAAAAACAAGACTATGTTTGAGGGAAGGGTGCTAAGATCCTTCCCACCCAAGGCTGATATCTTGAGTGCAAGCTGAGATTTCTGTATCTCGAGGGTACCATCGACCATCTGTTAAAGCACATACAGCACAGGATGGAAAGGAGAGAGAAGGAGGGGGAACAAGGACAAAGGAGAGAGAAATCATAGACTTGAGGACAGAGTCCTCATGAACAAACAGGCACTCGGGATTGCTGGCGTCCCTCTGATGTCACAGAGGTTTGTGTCTCTAATTCGAGGTCACAATACAACCTTTCCTGTGCTACCCTTTCTGAGGGAACTCCAGGAATCGTTTACCAGGAGACACATTTTTAGATGTTGTTTTGCTTACCTGAGCTCACCTTAAATCAAGACACACATATTAAAATGCAAGAATGCATTGCCAGGAAATGTATGAAAGAAGGGAAACCTCCAGGTCACTTTTGCAAATCATCACCTTCCTCTGATCCTCAGCGGCTTCATGAAATAAGTAGAACATATACCCTCATTTTGCAAATTAAATTGTGGCTCAATTTTTCCTTAGAAGTAAGAGTATGAATCCAGTACCTTACAACTCTACCCTCTGCTTTCATCTCAGTTCCATGTTCCCTTAGTGACCCTGTTTTCTTAGCACGGGGCTGATTCAGGAGTCTCCATACGATACCTTTTAACAAGAGGAGCGGAAGAAGAAAGCACCCGATTTACAGGGCACAAAGGACATTAAGGGTGACCTAAGGAAAAGAGCCATGGCCATGCCCCAAAGTCGCTGATAGTGCAGAGAACCCAAAAGCCATCAAGATGTTCCTCCAAGCTGGTAGTCACAGCCACGGCCACACATTATAGCCAGACCTTTCTGTTCGCCTTGAGGGAACTACTCAGGAAGTTCACTGGGGGCACATTTTTGAGTGCTATTTTCCAAATGTCTTTTATAATGCAGCTGGTACCTGTAGTGTGTTAAAGGGGTGCTTTTATGATAAACTCTGTAGAAAGAAGCACGGAGCTTTAGACTTCATCCTAAATGCCTCACTTCCAATTAAGTTTCTCAATTTCTGCTGTAAAAATCAAAAGCTTTTGCACTTAGCTATTCCATTGGAATCTGGGTGGCAGACCTGGTGGCTGTGATCACAGCTACTCATTATAGCATCAACAAATATTTGTGGGAAACAAATTTGCTGTATATCAGATAGGGTGCCATACATTGGTGACATAAACCGTGATGGGCAGGACGAATATAGTCCCCAATCTCGTGAAGACAGAGACGTGTGACTATTCTGTTAGAGTGGAGTATTTGTAGGATACATTAGAGAGTAAGAGTTCAGTGACATTCTCTGGAGATGCTGCTTGACCCAAACAAGATGATTTCTCAAATATATGCATACTCGTGCCTTGATTTTCTGGCAAAACTCCATCGAGAGGCATCAAGTAAATCCCTGAAATTGTGAGTTTTAAAACTTTTTTTGTCCCTTGCTGAGAATGACACAGGAAGGTTTGACCTTGCTTAGAAACTGATGGCATCACAGCCCTGTGTCCAGCTCACCCAAGGCATAGGATAGAAGCAGCAAGGGGAAAGAAGTCACCGTTAACAAAGTTCCAGAAACCAGACTCAACAACTTCCTGTCACCTCTCTCAGCTATTCCAGATGCTGGAGTTGTTGCCACATTGTTGAAGGGTGTTCCTGCCTTCCTTGGTAAGTGAAACACTGCTCCATTGAATTGGCTCCCTAGCTGTGTTTTTAGTGTGGGGCTTGTAAGGTACCTGTGAGCTCCTTCGCCCTTGCCAAGCCAGGAACCAAACCAAGATAAACCCACTGAGAGCCAGTCAAGGAAACAGCCCCCAGAGTTTGGTAAGAATCAAGAATAATTGTTTCATGGGTGGTAGCGTCTTCTCACATGGGTAAGCCTCAGGTTTCAGAACGAAACTGCCCATTAATATTGAGAGTCTTCGCACTATAAGTTCCTTGTATAGAAGCACACATTTCTGCCTTCTGCATGGTTTGTAGTCCAGGTAATAATTTGTTGTCTAGACTGAGACACTCTGGAGAGTGAAAGGACTGCTAAAATTAGCCTGCCACCACTCAGTGAGTGATAGAGACATTAATCAGACTTAGCATAGCAGACTTGGGGCCATCTTGATAAGAAATTGTGTGTTCGCCCACTAGATGACAATGGGCTCCCATCATAATTCTAGGGGGTCCCCTATGCAGTGTACTTTAATGGGAAGTGTTTGGGTTTTTGTTTGGGGGGTCACAGGTTAGGCTTGGGATTGAAAAATGCCTGCTCCTCCATTTGATAAAATATAAAACATATATATATATATAATATGATAAGATATAAAACAAAGTAGAGCTTTGTGTCAGAAATAGTCTCCAAATATATAATCTCTTAACACCACATATGCACATATCAGATTGCAAAATATAGACAGAAAAGGGGGAGGGATGTACTTCTACATGACAACATCTTATATTTTTCCTCTTTCTTATTCTTTCAATCCTATTGTTGAAAGAGATATTATAAAAAGAATAAGAACTGCCAATTACCAATGATAGAAATTGAAGTTTCATAATATAATGCTTAAGGCTTTCTGAATATTGAAACAATCCATCTACATTCTTTTCTTACAGGAAAAACCTAAGCACATTTAAAACCAGCCAAGAGTCCCCAAAGCAAAGTAAGTCATTGTTTTGTTTTGTTTTGAGATAGGGTTTTTCTATGGAACAGCCCCAGATGTCCTGGAACTTTCTCTGCCTCCCGAATTCTGGGATCAAAAGTGGGCACCACAATGCCCAGCCAAATAAGTCATCATTTCCACATCATTTTTACTTTTGATGGACTTACATTTTTAAAAGGTCCTTGCTTTGTACTTTGGGGACTCTTGTCCATTTGGGACTTCTATAGACGACTCTAGCTGTCCCTTGGCTGTCTGACTGCAAACACCCTAGCCCCACCCCCTGGAGTCTCCTCCCAACCTGAAATTCATTGAGCCTATTTTCTTTCTGCAGATGAAGGGATGACTTCAGCTCCTATGCAGGTAATAAGAACCCTTCTGATCCCAAGATCGAAGAAACACTGTAGATGCCAGGGCGGGAACCCACAGTTATTTGCAGAGCCTGATGGCAGGAACAGCAGCAATCCTGTTGCGTAACTGACTGGAAAGAACTAACATTTGCCCAGCACTTTGTTGATGACGGGCCAAATGCTGAGTGTTTGACAGACAGCTCATGGAGCTGTCACTGCTACCCATATTGCTGTGTTACTGTGTTACTGTGTCTTCTCACTTCCCG
The DNA here is from genome assembly GCA_001685075.1 of Bramus lutescens. Taxonomy (NCBI): domain Eukaryota; kingdom Metazoa; phylum Chordata; class Mammalia; order Rodentia; family Cricetidae; genus Bramus; species Bramus lutescens. The sequence continues at coordinate 13,467 of LOEQ01012981.1, forward strand.
GTTACTAAGTCTGAGAGCTTGAGGTCTCTGAATCCAGACCTCTGAGAGACGGCAGAGCCAGCATCCACACACTCCAGTCCCGCTCCTGCAGCAACATGCTTCTCACTGTGCGTTGCTGCCTTTGATTTTTAGCTCCTGAGAATCCACCATTAGTTAGACCTTGCCTTGAATTATTAATACAGTAATCTGCAAATAGGGAGCCTGTAGGTGTTGTTCAGTGTGTGGAGAGTGCTGATCTATCATGCAGGAAGCCTAGGGTTTGATCCTAGCACAGCATAAGCTGAATGTGGTGACATACACGTCCCCATGGCACTCGTAAGGTAAAAATAGGAGGACTAGAAGTTCAAGGTCATCCTCTGCTACACGTTGACTGGAATACATAGACCCTATCTCAAATGATGACGACAATAATAATAGTAATCTCTTGATGAGTAATTAAATATTATCTAATCCAGTGTTCTATGACCAAGGGAAGCACACAAGCGTCCAAGGGTCACTATGGAACATGTCAAAAAAAGACACACGAAGTTAGCTAGATACTTTGGTGACATGAACCACTCCATCTTCTAGTTTAGCGTTTGGAATGCCGCTGCAGCCATTTAGAAAAGATGACCATAAAATGGAGGAAGTGGTGGTGGTGGAAGACAGAATCTCCCCCATCAGGCCCGTGTGGTCACTGAAGTATAAATGGAACGGAAAGAGGCCAGCTCTTTATGACGAATCTCCTTTGACCTGCAGGACAATGCTAGCCAGATGTACGCAGAGGAGTTATGCTATGTCCTTGTTGATCACAAGGCCCGCGGAGGAAGACCGCCAGGCAACTCTGCTGAGGGGTTCTATGAGAACGTTTCCTGCCAGACTGAGAGACACAGAGAGTCTTCAAGAGGAGCAGAGACTGAGTATTCCGTTCTCCGTTTCCCTTCCATCCCTCAGTCGCCGCCTTCCACCCCTCAGTCGCCGCCTTCCACAGAGGATGAATATGAACTTCTTGTGCCCAGCACACTCCCCTCTCATGCCCCTCAACAGCCACGGCCATTTACAGCTGCCTTTGAGACTCACTTTTCTCATCTAAAATGATGTGACTAGATTAAAGTTTGTTTAGCACTGACAGATCAAAGTAGGACTTAGAGACTCTGTTTGATGACAGATAAACGTAGGGTTTGGGGACACTAGTTGAAGCAGTCATGGGGCGTGATGATCCTTAGCTTATTTCTTCTGGAGGACCTTGGCAGAGCAACTGCAAACCACAAAGTCTTATAGAGACTGACAGGGGCCAGCATTCAAAAATTAGTCAGTTGTCTTGAACATCACTCTTGTTTCTAAGTGATGTTAAAAATACTCTGTGGTAGGAAGGGCTCCCCATATCTATACCTGGGAGTACGGCAAAAGGCTCCTCTCTTCTCACTCAGTTCTTATGAATTATCCCCACAACTGTTTTCGGAAGCCAGGGGAAGCATACTCATCATGTTACACGTCCCCAGGGGGAATTCCCTCATCATTGTGACATTCCAGCTCAGCATCACTTACTATAGCAATATTCCTTTTACTTCATGGTCCCAAGACATGTCCTACTGGGTGTCCTTTCCGTCACAGTCCCAATGGCTTATAATTTCCTGTATGATTATTGTTAATATAATTTTAAATTACATTTTCAAACACTGAATTTCCCCTCACAATTGTTTTTCTTTTATGGTGCAGGAAGTCATCTCCAGAACCTCATCCATGCTAGGCAAGTGATCTACCATGAAGAGAGAGTTCAAACGCCTCCACGTACATTTCAGTAGAATCTAGCCTGGTCTACAGAGTGAGTTCTAGGGCAGCCAGGGCTACACAGAGAAACCCTGCCTCACAAAACAAAACAACAGACAAGCAAAAACCTCAGGAGAATCACCACAGTATCAGAAAGTGATGGAGAAGAAAGGCCACTGAAGAGCCTTTGATCCCACCATCTTCTTTTTTTTTTTTTGACTGGGAGATTATAATTTGCCCAAAGGTACTTTGTTAGTATTAGTGAAGACCCTTATTCTAGCTTCCAAGTCTGTGTTCCTGCTATGTACTATATAGAGCAGAGTAAATTTCTCCATAACTAATCCAGCATGTGTGCATGTCCACATGGGGAAGATAACACACACACCCTTTCTCCGTGAGCACCCTCTGTGCCTCTATTCTTTACTTTCACTCAGTTTTTCTTTTGAATTTCTGGAACAGCGTCTACCGTATATTAGCCAATTCTGCATAACCAGCAGACAGACCAAATCTGACCCGCCACCTGTTTTTGGAGATAAAAGTTTACTGAAACATGAGCCACACTGATTTGTCTGCCTACTGTCTATGGTTGCTCAACCATGGTAGAGTTGATTTGCGACACAGACCAGGGCTTTGCAAAGCTAAAAATACCTTTAATTTAACCTAGTCTGGGTAATATTTTGCAGACCTTTGCCCTAAACAATCACAGTTTGTGATTTACTTGAGATTTACTATGTTTGGTTATTGAGGCAACCCTTTAGGAGGAGATATCAATGAAATGGTGGGAAAATAATAAAACACAAATGAGATGAGCGAGACTAAAGCAATTACTAGCAAATTAGACTATTTCTACACTCACACCTGCATCCTCAAGGTGTTACTGTATTTACTTCATGGCCATTCTCCTAATTTTAGGGATGCTAAAACGGCAAGATGTTCGTTGAGACGAGCTCTGGATGCTATGTATTTAATAACTGCTGTGTTCTCCATGCTGAATACCTTTCTGCTTAAAACGTCGCAAGGCATTAGGGAGGCAGCTCAGTAGTAGGATCCTTGTTCATGGACAAGGCATACACACACGCACATGCATACAAATAAATAGCTAAGGGAATATAAAGCGGCCCAAGTGGCCCCCTGAGAGTTAATGCAGCCGCTGATGGTCCTGTGCATGAGTTTGCTGAGCCGAAAGCCGGTTAATCCCCTGCAGCTGATGAGTTGACCAGATCTCAGTGCCTTGGTCTCTGCTAACTCCCTTCTTCCGGTGATCTTGCACACAGAAGCCTAACTTTAGACTTTGGCCAGAAGTCACTTGGGTTGCTCTACAAGATGCAGCACATGGCTTGTGGGAAGCAGTGTGGACCAGAGACTGATTCAAATCTTCGTTTCTTTTCTGCCTATGACTCTGACCCACTTAGTTGAGGCTCAGTCTATTGCACCCACACATTGGTGGGCTACACCTGACACATGGCCATCTATTCTAGTTGGCTTTCTACTGCTGTGATAAAGCAGTGGCAAAAATCCATCTGGGGAAGAAAGGGTTTATTTGGCTTGTATGTGCCAATCGTGGTCCATCAGGGCTGGAGCTTGAGGCAGGAAATCAGGCAGGAGGAATGCTACTTATTCTCCATAGCTCTCTTAATTTGCTTTTTTATACAACCCAGAAACACCTGCTCAGGGGCGGTACTGCCCCAGTTGTCTGGGCCCTCCCACGCCAATCATCAATCAAGGCAAGGCTCCACAGACATGCTCACCGGTCAAGACGATGGCAGTGATTCCTAAGCTGAGGTTCCCTCTTCCCAGCTGACTCTAGTTTGTGTCAAGCTGATAAAAAAAAGAAAGACTAATCATTTATCAAAGACCCTGAGGAGAAACTATAGTAAAGAATAAAGCCTAGAGTCCCCAACTTTCTTCAACAGATGGCTCTATGTTAGAGCTCTTCACATGGATACCACACCTTTGTGGCTGGTAGATGGTGAAGATATTCTCAGTACAATGCAATAAGCTGTATTTGTTTGCACCTCACCCGGTGAAGCATTATTTGTCACCCAAAAGCAAATGTCTTTTATCAGGACCTCACTAAATCTAAATGCAGAGACGAAGAGGCATAGCTGTATGGTAAGCTAGAGGGACTGCACACCAGCCTGTTTCTGGATGGAAGAGTCACTGAGGGGTTTCAAAACATCTGCTATGGATGCAAATGCAGTAATAGCTCAGGGAGAAAAAGTGCTTACCGGGCAACCCTGACAACCTGGGTTTGATCCTAGGACTCCACAGTGGAGGTGAGAACTGATGACTGAAAGTTGTCCTCTTTCACATACACACACAGACACGCATACACACAAATACACATACACACACAGCTCTAACTGGACTTAGCATGTTATTTAAAAAAAAAAAGCCTGAAGTGGGTTAGGTTATTTTGGAGATATATGAGAAGAGTTGAAGGAGAAAATGGGGGTAAAAGTTTTATCATATATATGTTTTAAATTCTCAAGAAAACCATCCTAATGGCTACCACAGGCCACTGCCCTTTTCCACACATTTCAAGATTTCTGATGAAACTGTGTAGTCTTGCAAAAAGTACACACCAACATAGATGTGTGTGTGTGTGTGTGTTTCTCTCACTTACAGAATCCCTGTTCATGAGAAAGAAACTGAGGCTGAGTTTCTAATTTACTCTTTCAAGTCACAACTATAACGAGAAATGTCCCTCCTTTTTCAGGGCTTCAAACAGCACACAGAAAATGGAGAGATCCGCTGTACAAGCCACGGCAGGCTTTGTGGTTTCCTCTCACATTCATGTTAGCACCTATAAATAAACTCCTATTCTGTAAATAAATTCTTATTTAAAACAGACAAAAGAAATAGGAAAGGACGAAGACAAGGCAGGAAAATGTACCAGTGGCAAGTTCAAATGCTGATATGATTAAAACAGCCACTTAAGTCTCTCAGGATGGAGGACATGGGGATAGGGGATGGGATGGAAAGGCATTGGTTGGGGACAGGATAGAGGGCATGGAGGAACAGGTATGGAAGGGCATAGAGAGGAAGAGAGGAGCAGGACAGATGGGAATGGGTGGGGGGACCAGGATGGAAAACTAGGAGGGGAAAACTGCATTTCCAGGTCACCAGAGGAGCCTACAGAGGGAATGAGATTCTCTCTTGTGGCATATGGGTGGCCCCTTTCCAAACCTAGCCTCTGAAGTTCACACATTTGACTAAATCTGAAGATATACTGGTTCAGCCAACTATAAAATGGATCAATATAAATCAACCCTATTCTTCTAATCTTTTTATTTTCGATGTCTGGAGAAATGCCACAGAGTCATTTTCATTAGTTTTCTGCAGCCCGGTGGCTACGTCTATCCATTCTTCGCTTCTCCCATCACTTGTGTTCCTGGCAGATTCCCTGATGCCAACCACAGCTGAACTGAGGATGCCCTCATGGCATCCACCAGGATGGGTGGCCACTCATCATGGGTGACTACCCAGTGGGCTAGGCTTTGTCTTTCACAAACTGTAGGACCATAGATGATCTCTCTCTCCCTCTCCCTCCCCCTCTTCCTCCCCCCATCCCACCCTCCAGGCTTTGGCTTCTAGCTATAAAATGTGGAGCTGCCTTCTGATGCTGTGGATCATCGTCAAGAAACATAGAAAAGACATTAAAGAATGCCCAGAATACAGAATGAGGAGACCAGCAACAGTGGCATGTACTTTATTTAATGATGGGAGAGAAAGGAGAATGGGATACTATGCCTACTTTGAACTCTGGGTTCACGTCAAGCATCTGCATCATTTAAAAAGGAGCTGGAGACACAGTTCAGTGGTACGGTGCTTGTCTGGCAGGTGTGAGATCCTAGGTCCAATCCCCAGTATAGCAAAGAATCAAACAAAACCATGTTAACTTTATCAGTCTAGTGGGCAAGCCAGGCTTGGTTGCCCACTTCTTTAATCTCACCACTCGGGAGGTGGAAGCAGGCAGATCTCTGTGGGTTTGAGGGTAGCCTGGTCTACCATGTGAGTTCCAGGACTCTTACACAGAGAAACCCTGTCTCAAAAAAACCAATAAAATAATAATAATAATAATAATAATAATAATAATAATAAAAAGACACATGGGCAAGGACAAAGGACAAATCTGCTTGTTCAAATCTCACTATCACTTCGGGGTCAGCTTGAGTGTACTTCTCACACAAAGTCTGCAAGCAGACTCCATTGACCATTCTTTTCTCTGACCCACAGCCCTACAGTTTGTCTGTACTGTTTACAGTCAAACTTGGCTATTTTTTTCTCTGCTGTTTCCTGTCTCATACACACAGATCCTGTTTCTCTAATAACTTTAGCAACTTCTTTTATTTTTTTCTTCTTCACTGGTATCATCTATGCATGCACAAAACCGTATGACTCACATCTACTGATGGCTAGACAGATGGCTCAGTGATTAAAAGTGCTTGCTCCTCTTGCAGGGGACCTAGGGTCAGTCCCAGCACCACTGTGACTTTCACAACTGCCTACAATTCCAGCTCCAGGAGATTTGATGACTTCTTCTGATCTCCTCGGACTTCTACACACAAGTGGTGCACATACATACACTCAAGCACAGATTCATAAATAAAATCAAGTAAAAATTTAAAAGATAAAAATTATCTTTGCAACAAAATTAAATTGCAAAGCTATGAAGGTGGACACCTGGCTAGAAGTTTTGTTGAGAACAGGACACGTGTTTCTATCTATAGCTAAATGACTTCCTGAAAGCAACAGTTTTTCATCCTTCAATTATTTCACAGGTACTTGTTGAACCTTATGATGCACCAGGCATTATCCCAGTCATTAAGATCTGTGGTGACCACAAACTTGCTTTCTATAGCAAAACAATGCATATGTGCATGGCATTGTTTTTACCAAACATCTCCATATGCTTTAGCTACCCATAATGTATTATACCCAAAAGTCAAACCTAGGGCCAAGTGGTCAAAATCAAAACTAAGTTATTTTTATCTTAGTTTCTCCTGGAAAAAAGGGGAACAAAATCCAACCCCATCTCCAGATATGGACAAGGCCATCCTTCCAGCCCCACCCAAGATGCAATTTCCTGCAGAAAAGATATATTTTGGCTCACAGTTTCAGTCCACCGTCATAGGGAAAGCAGAATTAATGGCAGCAAGTGTGCATGGTGGGGAAGGGGAGAATTCCACATTATGGTGGACTGAGAAGCAGAAAATGAAGCTTGGACAAAGTAGACTGGGCTACAACCTTCCAGTGGTTACCTGTTGCAGTCTCCTGGGGCCAGTGAGGACCACCTCCTAAGGGTTATAGTTTCTCCAAAGAGTATCACTATCTGTAAACAAGTGTTGAACACATAAGTCAGCAGGGGACATTGCAGATTAATACTGTAACACTTTGCAGAAGAAGGACTGCAGAGAAATGAGAGGCCACAGTCAATCCCAGCCCAGCCTGGTCCAATTGGGCTTCAATTTATTCACACAGAAGAGGAAGCTGCCTCCACACACGCAATCACTTCTATCCCCATTTTCTGCAAGACAAATCCCACCTAACATATAGTCTTAGAGAGAGAAGGCCTGAGAGACAGATGATAAAACAACAAGGTTGCAAAAAAATAATTTATTGTAAATGTTTCTAAGGCATTATATATTAAAATTCCTCATTACTTTCCAAAAAGTACAGGCACAGAAAGGTTCACATTTGACGTAAAAAAATAAAGGGGAAGAAGAATAATCCACCCGTTTCAGTAGTTTAAGGAACTATACTGAAAATGAAACAATAAATTACTATGTAGAAATTATTATTACTATAACATATAGCAGATAAATAAGAAAGCAAATTCACATTGTTCAGAACCCTACACTTGATGCAGACTCATACATAGCTATCTGCCACAGTGACCTGCATCCATGGCTAATCTATCTGAGGTATCAGGCTGGAAAATTTCTCATTCCACAATGAAACTCTCTCCCCCAGAATTTCCAGAAAGACAATTTCCCCAACAAAACAAATATTCTATTCCCTCATGACAGGCATTCTCTATCTACAGGTGACTGATACAGTCACTAACTTCCTCGTGGCCTTCCAAAGGACAGATATCCCTCTTTCGACAGTTTCAAAAGGACAGCGAGTCTCTGCTTAGCAATCATCTGCAGTAAGACACACAAGTAACAAGTCAAGAAACTGTGTCCTACAGAAAGGCTGGTGACATCAGTCAATGCAAAGCCAGTATGTGGTATCAGTTGCAGAAATTAAGCAGTCCTAACAATCCTTTGATGAGTTTTACATAAAACAGCAATGATAGTAATAAAAACCTGAATGGCTAGCAACCTTAAAAGATGGCAGCATGTTCAAAACTCACAGACTTATGTTTTCAAAAAAAAAATACTGAGGCATCTCAGGAACAATGAAGAGAAGAAAAACAAGATGCATCGGACTTACTTCTGTAAGTAACAACACTCAGTGATGTGGCTGAGCTCAGTTGTTCATACACCTAGGTATAGGTAATGGGGGTAGACGAAGAGTTATGGTCCTTAGGTCTTAGAAGCACCTTCCTGTTCCTCCCTTCCTTTGCTTAGAGGTCTATCAAACATAATTGTGAGTGGAGAGAGGGCTTGAATGAACAATTGTCTCGGTTCCCCGTCCCCTGACTACTTGCTTTCGCCTTGCCCCATTAACGCAGGTTAAAGGCCAGGTACTCTGCTTGTAAAACAGGAAAAGCATCCATGCTCGAGCAGAGGCAGCCAGTGCTTCCAAGGCAGCAGGAATCTTGGGTTGTGGATCTTTGGTTCGCCCCAGGCCTCTTCTCGCTCCTAAATCCAGTTGGGACAGCTCTCACGAATTCAGCAAATGGAGCCAGGCTCTCTCCCTATTTGTGCAGCCTGAATGGGAGGACTGTCTCCTCCTGCTGGTCACTACAAGATAGGTTTTTGAATTCTCTTCTGAAACTGCAGAGCATTGCTTTCTGACACAGACCAACCTCCACCACTTCATTCTAGAAAGAAAACAAAGACAAACCAAAGTTACCGCCATGCCTAGTTTCCTCTGTCAGCTTGACCCGAACTGGAATCACCTGAGAAAAGAATCTCAATGAGGGGTTGCCCAGGTCAGCTTGGCCCGTGGGCCTGTCTGGGGGTGGGGGTGCTGTGTTGACTGCCTTAATTAATGTGAGAGGACTCTGTCTGAAAGGGGGCAGCACCCCTCTGCTGTCTGGAGCTCTGGATGGGGTAAGAGTAGAGAAAACAGATGAGCACTGAGTGTAAGTGCATTCATTTCTTGACTGTGATTGTGATAATAATGAGAAACCTGAGGTTCCTGCTGCCCCGAGTTCCCTGCAATCACAAACTGGAACCTGAATCAGGTTTTATCCCAGCAACAGAAGTGAAACTAGGCCAGTCACTAATTTTCAGAAACCAAAATTATTTTCAACATTTGTTGAAACATTTGGCTTTCTGGAATATATAATAGTCGATCAAATTGGAATGGCCATTAATTACGAATAGAGAAACTTTACTCTCTGTGTGCATGCACAAATACACACATGCATATAGGTAGAATGCATGCAGCACACTGGACACTCTTCAAAAGGCAAATAGCATTTCCCTTTTTGGATGCTAATTTATTTGCAAAATAATTTGTATTTTTATTTGTAAACTAAGTGGATATTCATTTATTTTGGTATGATTGGTGACAAATATGTGATAGTCTTTTGGATAGTGAAGGCATTTTGACATTTGACCCTTCTTTGTACTCCAACTGTGGCAATAACTAACGTATGAGCCCCTCAAACCACCTTCAGCGTGCTAGGAGAAACGGACAAGAGACATGGTGGCTTAGGTGGAGGTCCTCACATTGGCCCTGGTGGACACTATGGGGAGAGTTTGCTGTTCTGTGTGCGGTGCCCAGTCCCCAAGGCCTACTTTTCCCTACACTGCTTTCTCACTATTCCGTCTGCTTACAGGCTGTAAGCTCCGGAGAAAGAAACTGGCTTGTGTTAGAGTGAGTAGAATAATGGTTTGGCACAAGGCAAGGCAACAGCACAGCCAAGCCAGGCCATCTGCCCCAGTCCATTGGCTTAGCATTCCAGGTCCTAATTCTTTGCTTTCTCTACTTACCATAGAGCAAGAGAGATTCTGGGTCCAGCCCGAGACTCTCACAACTAGGCAGATTCTTATCGTGGAAATTCTGTCGCACAATGCCAAGCACCAGCTCTTCACTCATCATGAACTCCAAGAAGCCATCATCCTTAGCTGGAACTCCGAACTGCAAGTGATAGGTTACCGTGGCGTTTTCAACGCTAGAGGCCAAATCGTTGGAACAGACAGGCAGACATTACGGTGAATAACTAGAATCACAGTGAGGCTCAAAAGCCACTTTTAGCGTTAACATTTCTTTAGCTCCGCATCTTCCTGTAAGCAGCTTCAGAGGGTGCACTAGCCTAAGAGAATGCACCGCCCTTGACACCGCCTCCTCAGGCTATCGCACAACCATCACCGACTGCTCACACTTTAGGGGTCCACCTTTGAAAGGGAAGGACACAGCCCAGCTATATAAAGAAAGCCTGAGAGCTGGCGCAGCACCCACCTACATGAGCCTTTCATCCTGTAGGGGAGAGCAGGAAGCATGGCCTCTCCTCCTCTCTGCTCATCTCCCTGTTCTTAGTGTTGCCACTACGTGTATCCATCAGAGATAGTCAGTTTAATGAGTTCTTTAAAAATGTTTATTTATTTATTCTTTTGTAAGTTCTCACACACACTTGCACACACACACACACACACACACACACACACACTTTGATCACACCCTCCCTCTGGTTTAACCAGTTAACCTATAATATGGTCTGAGCCAAGGCTCATTACCCTGAGCTAGCTCCAGACCCCGTGATCCACCCACCTAAAAAAAAATGCCCTGTGCTGCAGCAGTGAGTCCTACCTCCTGTGTTTGGGGCTAATACTCCCCTATATCCACTTCCAGAGTCCCCTAAGACATGATGACAAACTAATAATCTTTTATTAATGAGACCTAAGGAATTTCCAACCGCAAAGAGGCCCTAACCTTTTCATCTTTTAGCACACATTTTTTCCAATTTTTATAGTGTAAATAATTATAGGTCTATCCTTAATTAGTAGCTTAAGCTGCCCTATAGAGGCTACCTCACAGTTATTCTAGTTATATGATTAAGATGACCCAGATTAGGCTCAGCAATAAAAAAAATCAATAAACAGTCACATCAGAGAGATTCTTCTAGGCAGAGTATTATAGTCTTCAGTCTCTGGAGTTAATCAGGCCACTGCCCTGCTAAGGATAGGCAAAGCGCTCCCTCTTGAGGCCAAATGTCACATAGGCTACTATCTGTACATTTTATAATGCAGGGGATAAAACTCAGTTTGCAAACTTTCCCCAATAGCAAAGAAGTGTGCCAAGCTCAGTGAAGAAATAAATAATGAAGTTTAGACTCTAACAAAGCCCAGGTACCAGGATACCACTAAAGGCAGTCTCAAAAGCCCATTTTCTGTCTCTAGTCCATTTACCCGAGTTTGAGAGTGATCTGAATTATCTCCTAGCAATGTGATTTATCACGACGGAGGATGGACAGGCGGGCAGGCAGAAGTTCTGTATGTGCACTGCTAAGGGCATGGGCTAGTTGATGAAAAGGACCAGAGGTGGATTTCAGATCAAACTGGAGGAAAAGTGACAGCATCAAGCTGCCCGACCCAGTCTGAGAACTCCATCCCTGTGACCCCTGTCTCCCCAACCCCCGGCTGATTTATAAAAGGCAGAAATTTGAGAGCTGTTTTTCTGCGGGCTTTACCACAGCAGCCCACCACTGGAGTGGGTCTAGCGACTGATACAGCAAACAGTATTTTCAGGTTCCTGTTAGGCCAGCGTGGTCTGAGGTAAAGAACTCTCTGTAGATGTGTGTGAGGTCCAGCTATGTAATTCTTCCTTTCCTGCTTGCATTTTTGGGTCAGTGACTTGGGATTGGAGGCAATATGGTCAGAACTTGATGTAGAAGTGGGCGCCATTCTTTAGTAATAGGAGGGGAGCGGGCCCTGCTTTTCGTCCGGCCCAGCTCCCACACGGCTAGCTTAT
>LOEQ01012982.1:4776-23422 GCA_001685075.1 Bramus lutescens
TCTATCTATCATCTATCTATTTATCTATCATCTATCTATCTATCATCTATCTATCATCTATCTATCTATCATCTATCTATCATCTATCTATCTATCATCTATCTATATAGCTATCTATCTATCATCTATCTATCATCTATCTAGCTATCTATCTATTTATCCATCTATACATTTATCTATCTCTGTTTCTATCTCTCTCTATCTCTCTGCTTATCTTAAGTGGGCTAAAGTTCTGCATAAAGAAGCACAGGAGGCATTCACTTACATTCAGTAAATGTGATGCACACATGTAAGACATGTACAAAGGTTCATGTTCATAACTTGTTTTAAAAAGCTATTATATTTGGAGAACTGTCGCTACTTGACTCTGGCATGTCATTTGTTGTACAATTTGTTATAGTCATTTCCCCACCCACAGATACCTGTTTCACTTTTAATAAAAGTGTTTTAGAGCCTTTAAGAAAATGAGTGTAGATGCTGTCCATTTCAGCAACAATGTGCATAGATAGGCACTTGATGAAAAAATGAGTAAAATCTCTAAAACAAAACTACTAGACGGCAAAATTTCACTAAAGATGGTCTTACTAAGTGGTTACGTTTTTGCTTCTGCTTGATACTACAATATTATTTTGGCAAATCTGTGCCAATTGTATAATCAATAGGTTTTACTGCTATTTTAATACTTAAAATGATGATGGAAACCATCACAAACTATTGACCATCTATTATGTGTACTTGCCAATTATTTTGTCAGGCATTTTACATACTTAGTACAAAGCTTCAATTCCCTGGGAAGATAACGACTTTATCCTTATTTTACAACTGAGGAAATTGAGAATCAGAAAAGATAAATCACGTGCTCACACTCTGAAACCATATAATTCAGAAATCCTTCTTGGAACTGGTTTGAAGAAATCAAACATAATTTCACGTCCAGAAGGAGATATCCTGAAAAACAATTTAGGCTTCTATCATTAAAGAAGCATTATTCAGACGGCAGAGTGGCTCAGTGGTTAAGAATACTTCTTCTTCCAGAGGTCCCTAATTTGATGTGAGGACCCCCATAGGCAGCTCTCAATCACCTGTAGTTCAGGTGATTATATGCTTAATTCTAGCCTCTCCTAAGATACATANTATATATATATATGACGCCCACAAAAACAAACACACATACACATAAATTTTCCCTCAGAAGAAATATTATTTAAGCACACCAAGTTTAACCCCCGCAAGTTAATTTTATCTAGAAAACTAGGTTCATCCAAAGTGGAAAGAGAAGGGAAAGAAATATTTAAGACAAAGACACGTGTTACCAACATAATTATATAACAAAGGGAGCTTATTTTGCTTTGTCTGGAAAATAAACTTAAATTCCTCTAACTGCTTCTTTTTTCTTTTTTCTTATTCCACTTAAATCCTACAAATGTGCTGGCTAGCTTCTCTGCATAATAAATCCAGAATGAATGAATTACCACCGTGAATGCTTCCCTAAGAGAACACTCTGGATGCTGATAGATGGCTCTGTCCGAATCATTTCTGTTCAGTCTTCATTTGCCATTCATGAATCCCCCACTTCCTTTCACTTCTGACTTGTTTGCAAGCAGCTGACAAGAGCCCGCCTCCAGCAGGAAACGGGGGTGCCTCTCACATCTTGGTGAAGATGTGCAAGGTATCAAGAACGTTCTTACCTTGTCAGTTACATTTTCTTTGGTATCAGCAGTAAACCTGGTGGCAATGGTATTTCAAGAATGGCCTACATGTCTAAAGCCATAAAGAAAATCGAAGGCTCAGGCCCCAGCTAAAAATCTTGATGGTACAAAACAGTAGAAGATCGTGCTAATTTCTACACAAAGCCATTCTAGTGGGTAGGTAGTATATGTTTATCTATAAGACTTTCACTCTCCAGCTTTTAAATTGTGATTGTGGTGCAGATAACCCTTGAGGATGATTGATGAAGTCCTTAGGGAGTCCCCATCTGTACCATGAGTCACTAATGCAAACGTTTCGGAAGCAAGGCAAGGGAAGCTCTGAATGGCATCATTAAGAAGGCACTGAACAAAACACTAGAAAATATTCAGTAGGAAACATTGTAGAACGGCTCTCTAGAGAATCGGTTTCCTATGACCTAATATTTAAGACTGATTATTGACAAAGGAAAATATTAATGGTAAACACTGCAACAAGCCCCTTTTGTTAAACAATGACCTTTTATGATAGTTGCCATGTATGCATTTGATATAAAAGGGAATCAAAAGTGACACAGAGGTGCATTATGAAGAGACAAGGAGGACAATAATTATTTTCCTTAACTGTGTTTGAAAACTGAGAAAGTAAGGGTAATGTCCTCACTTGGGACTAAGACACTTCTAACAACCAGCTATCCAAAGGACTGCCGCTTGAAGATAGCCCTATCGAAATGTTTCTAATCGCTCCAAAAATGAGGTAGATGAATCTTACATGCACATCTTCTCCAAATTTAAAGATGGGGAGGAGACCAAAAGAATGCTTGAGGAGCGTGAAATTAAGTAGAATCTAGGAGACTCAGGAGCTGGCATAGGCAGTCTGTGTCCTTTCCAGTTGTCGGCCATTAACTGCTAAGAACAATTCAGTAATTCAGTATCGTTAGTATCCTTCTAACCTTAATCATCATTGTCTACAGGTGTGAAGTAAAATTTAGCAAAGAAAGGGGACATTCTGTCATGAATTTGTAACATTAAGTGCAGGTAAGATAGACAATAAGACATTGCAGAATGGGGAGAAATTGTTGAGAATGAGACAGGGAAGAAACAAGAGAAAGCTGTGCTGCACTCTATTGTGGACGTAAAGGTTAGTTCTATCCTCTCAAATCCCAGATTTTAAGGCCTAAAGCACAATGTGACAGTCTTTCAACAAAGGGTCTTTATGTAAGTGATTTATGTTAAGTGAAATAACCAGAACAACTCCCTATGTCAGTAACTATGGTGTCTTTAGTGTAACTGGTAAAAACACCAGAGGTTTCTCTCTACCACGGTGGGATCCAAAGAATAGGTAACTCTTAAAAAGACAGCATCAGACATCATGGAACCTTAATCTGGGATTCTTCTAACTGCTCAATAATGCAAGAATATGTGTCTTTTATATCTATATTTCAGCAGTGATGGAGATTGAATCTATGGCCTTGAGTGTGCCAGACAATTACTTTAATATATTCAATATATTCTCAGTCTTTTTTTTTTGTCTAGGATGGCCGGCCAACCTTGAACTTACTATCCTTCTGCTTCAGTTTCTTCAGATGCTGGGATCCCAGGCCTATTTCATCAGGCCCAGGTTAAATGTTTCTTGATTGAACAATCAATTTGTGATATTTTGTTACAGTCCTTGAGCAGGTGATGACAAGCATGGATGACAGCTGGTATCTCAAGAGAAATAAGGAAAATGATCCTCCCAATACCAGGTACATGAAAACAAACCTGTCTGGGCACCAGCAGCTTCCTAAGGTCTATGACATGAGAGTAGACATATTTGCACGATCATAAAAATAGCAGAACAATGCTATTTTGTGATATGTAAAAAGACATGAAATTAAGTTTCAGTACCCACAAATGAAGTTTCATTGGTGGACAACCACGCAATTTCTTCAGCTGTTGTCTGTGAGAATCCTTTCAGATGGATGTTTAAGCTGAGTAACTTCAGCACAGACTACATTGCCTGTAAAACCCAAAATATTTACATTCTGTCCTTTTACAGGAAAAAAAAATAGTCAGGCCATAGCCTACACCATGAAGCATCTCTGACTTTGTCCTGCGTGTGTCATGAGTAAACAGGCTCATTCAAATGCTGGTTCCACTGGCCTGTCTGTGGAGTGGTCCATGGGCTGTGAGGCTGCATTTCTAAAGAGCTGCACCGCGTGACATTTCTGCTACTGTCTACATAAAACCATTTGATGAAGAGGTTCAGGACACATTTCATGGGAACCCATATTTTCAAACAGGGGAACAGCATCACTAAGGATCTTGGTTATTAATCAACACATACTGGGAACAGTTATTTGGGGGGGCTTCATCTTGAAATTTAAAAAGGAGGGAATCCCAGTTTATATGCTGGCAAGCCTGCTTAAGAAAGAAAACAAGCCAACACTGAGCATTTGTAGATTCAATTTTGGCCTTTTGTTGTTTGCTTCCCATTGCAGTCTCTCTCTCTCTTTTTTTTCTTATCAAATGTAGCATATCCCTTCCCCCATTTTATTTTATACTCAAATACCTGAATATGTAAAAGGCAAATTCCATATGACATGGAGGAGAACAATGCTCTTACTTCTTATTTATTTATATTTTTAAGATTTCAAAGTAAAACATCTAAAAGTAAATATTGAGATTTTAACTGATGAAAAACAGATTGAGGGTTGCCTGTCAAAGCCCCAAAGGCCACAGAATAAACGGCAAGATAATCGCAGCAGGGTTCATTGACATGCAAACTGGATTCGTGGAGACTTCGTGTGCATATCTTTCCTCCTCTGTCTCAGTAACAGATGTCATGGAATCAGATCATCAGGGCCAGCAACGAAGTGCAAATATCACCCGAGGAGCTACTGAGACCTCCAGCTCCAGACCCTCAACCTGTGAACTACAAATGTGCCACCACCTGGGTGGAGATTCATCCAGCAGAAACCCAATATGTTGTTTTAACCAAAATGTCAAAGCTGGCTTTTTAAAGAGTTAGCGTGAATAAATTTTCTGATGTTTTTTCTTCTTTTTCCTTTCCATTTTTCTTTGATTCTATATTAACCATTCCACCCGTGTACAAAACTACTAACACTGTTTTGAAAATATGTGGAAAAATAGACTACATGTTTCTATAATGCCTTAGTGACAATAGTTAAGAACCATAAGGCTTTACTTATGTGATTTTTGTTAATTTTCACACTTCTGAGACCTAAAGGCAGCCAAAACACATGCATATCATAACTTTACCTAAATAATTTTTTGGCTCCACAGTAACTTATTTCTGAGCTAAATAGGTAAGTATGAGTAATAGGACCATGCCTTGAGTAGAGTCAAAATAAAGACTGGGCTAGAATTAGCATGAGTGGTAAATTCTCTAAATCACCATCCCTTCCTGAAACTGTAATATGAGCTATGTTTCCAAGCATACAAAAGTGATAAATTCTTGCATACAGAATTTAGTATAGATAAGTGTATTTTCATTTTATCAGCCTTATTAGTATGTGAAGCTGATGTTTCCTCTCATACTTTACAGGTGGCAATGATGAGATATAAAAAGACCTAGTATTTGGCCAGGTTCTGTAGTCAGTGCTAACACTAATTATAATAATTGCACCCACTAATAATTGTATCCCAAGAATAATGCATTATTTTGGGCCACATTGCCAGGAATGTAGTCAGCATTCAAACCTTTTATACCTTCCCAAGCCCAGTCAATGTGAAGGCAAAATTATATGTTGTTTATTATATAAAAGGCATTGCTTTGAAATGTCTTCTTCATATAATAAGATGGGTTATTTTTGTTTGTTCAACAAGGAAAGCTACAAATATTTTGTTGATTGTATTTAAGATATACTTGCTTTATTAATCGATATATTAACCTCCCCAATAGAGTTTGGATTATCAAATTCCAAGGGCTACCAGGAAAGCTGTAATTTTTTAAATTATTGAGAAGTTTATACATTAGTAACCCTATTTAAATAATTTTTTCTCTCCCTCTTCTCTATTGACTTCCTCTCCCATTTGTCCACCGTCTCTCAAATTCATGACCTCCTCTTCTTTGGTGATTGTTGTATACAAACGGACACATATACACAATCTGTGTTTAAGTACAACCCAGCCTGCTAAATTCTTTCGTGTTGTACATATGCATGTGTGTTTAGGGCTCACTGCTCCGGATTGGCTAGCCTATCATGGACTCTTCCCTAGAGAAAACTTACTCTTCTCTCTCAGCAGCCACTGTAGCTCTTCACCTAGGCTTTCAGTTTTGTGAGATTTACATTTTTACTGAAGCTGTGAGGAACAAAATTCAGAGAAAAAAATTTCATGAAGATGAGCTGATGTTACATAGAAGTTTTACCTTGGGGAATTTTGTCAATTCTTCCCCTCATGATTTGCATAAGCAGCAGCAGCTGTCTGTCTTGTTGATACAGAAACTAGTAGAGTTGACTTCTTTATTATTATTTTGTAACAACAACAAAAAAAGGAGAGCCTTCTGCATGCTAAGAACCGCAAACTAAAGCTGTAATTAAGATAGTACCAAATTCTAAAACTACATAGTTTTCTGCAATGATCCTGAGACTACATCAGAGAAGGAGAATAAACATTTCTGACAGCTCTTCACTGTTTGAGACAAGAATTAAAGAGTGAGGCTCATACGAGAAAGAACTGAAACCAGTCAGCAGCACTGGGAATATATCCTTGGAACAAAGACAAGGAGGAGAGAGGATCTAGTACCCAGTCTGAAGCCATTCAATTCTTTTGTTGCAGGTCTCCTAGCAGACCAAAGAGGGAACCCTGCGCTATGCTCAGTAATGTGAATGTTTTATAGACTCCATTTAGTATACAGGAGGAAAAGTTCGTCATGACAAATGAATCTTGAAAATGATATTAAAATACTTTGAAATCACCAGATATTTCAGTTACAAGAAAAAGAGTTAACATACCTACAATTATTCTTTTCAAGAAAATGCATAGAAAATTGGAGAATACACATGCAAAGAATTGATTTCATTGAAAAATCAGAAGTTATAAAAATAACCTAAAATGCTAGAATTATACAACTGATAGGAAGAAAGTAATCACGAGTTGATCTGTTAGATACCCTAGAAAACAGGGTTAGCAAAGTGGAGAATGTCCATAGAAAAGCCCACCTACTTTTAAAACTTGGAATTTGAAGAAGCTGCATAAAAGATGGAGGGACGCTGTGTAAATACCTAGTGTGCAAGAAACTGGTCTGCTGCAGACAGTTTAAATGTGGAGCAAGATCAGTATTTGAATACATATGGCTAAAAAGTGGGGAACGCTTCAGTGAACTTCCAGGAAGATAAACACATGCGTGAAAACCTTGCAAAATATCATCTGCATACTGTAAGGTAAGGCCAAGAAAAACATATTAAACACCAAGAAACTAGACATTTATCTCAAAGGAGCAACTATGGCTTACAGGAAAAGCATCCTTTAAAAGAGAACACAAACGGTGGATGGGGAGCCACAGCAATCAAAATGCACTCTTGACTTCTGTGAAATTGCCAAAGAACATGTTCAATACACGTTCTTAAAGTGGAAATTGAGATAAAGAGATGTACATGTTCTCAGACAGTAACAAAACTACATCAAAGCAAAATCTAAATGTAGAATTCAAAATTCTATAAACTTCTTTTAAGCGGAAAAACAATAAGTAAATGCCAGGTGGAATGAAGAGGAATAGAAATGGAAATGATTGTCCTTTAGGCTTCCAGATAAATTTGGAATGACAAATCTTTGTAAAGATGGTATTTAGGTTTCTACCATTATTGATAATAATAACTTAGTATGATTATAATGAATCCAAAGAAAATGCTGGCATCCCTGGACTATTCACTAAAAAAGAAAGTGTATGTATAAAATGACTAGAAACGAAATTTGAAGATCTACATGAATCATTCAGAGGTTATAAATGGTTTTAAGCACCATGGAAGTAGCGAGAAGAGGGCTTTGAAATCATTGAAAATCAGAACAGAGAAAATATAGTAGGCTAGAGAGACACACAAACACATGAATAATCAAATCTCAATGGATAAGATATTCCTAACAAAGGAAGTGTCAGTCTTCATGAACATCATAGACAGAGAAAACTATGTGTTTTAAAGATAGAAAAAAGATTTGCCATGCAAATGTCTCCAAAACATTTTTTGCTGAGTTGACAAATCTAGGTTGAGCGTTAGAGTCCTTGATTATCATCATTTTTGTTGAATTGGCTATAACTTATTTTTCCTACTCCTTTGAGAGGAGTATGTATTTTTACCTGCTTTAATATACATTCTTGATTTTACCTTCAGCAGTTTGAATATGATATATCCATGATCAGGTATATATGTCTATGTAACTTTGTCACTATTATCTTGCTGGGATTTTTTTCAATCTGGAAATTGGTGTTTGAAAGAAACAAACATAAAGTAGCTGTTAACTCAAAAGTGGGCTTCCCTTTGACTTAGCGCATTTGTTTGAATTCTACCTGAATGGAATACACAGACTCTACCTTGTGATGCCTGCCTGCTCCTTAGGTCACATAGCAATAATGAAAGTACACCCAAGCTCCCACAGAGGACTTCTTGGATTTGCCATACATTCTTGGTAGAGGACCTCGAGGAACCAGTTTTTAGGTTCACTGGGTATTATGTAAATTGTAACCCTAAGAAGGGAAGGCTAACTAGTGTCTTGTACTGTATGTAGAAGAATAAATATCTCTCCCTCCCTTTTCCTTTTCCCCACAAGTCTCCTACTCCAAGCTCTGTAATTATCACTATCTGGGTATCAGATTAATTTTTGTTCTCATCCTTTTATAGAACAATGTCTCCTTTTGTGATTATGGCTGAATCTTATCTGACCATTGTCACAGTTATGTCTAGACATCATAATCATGGCGTTGCAAATGCCACCCACAGTCCTGTACAGTACTTCCTCTACAGAATTCTGTACAGACCTTTGTCTGGCAAAGACTAGATTTCAGCTGTATTCACTCCATCATGTGTCTCACCAGAGTATTGAATGTTTTTTTTAAATAAAATAGCACACACTTCCTGATGACACTACTTTTACCTTTAGACAATCTGTTTCTTAGTCTTATTGATGAAGTAGTCTATCTTTTTTCCATTGAAATTTCCCTATATCTTCCTTTCTGTTACTTTTATAGGGTTTTTTTCTCCAACTTTAGTAATAATAAAGGAAAAATGTCCCAAATGGATCATTCCATCTTCTTCTAACATGCTTAAACCTCCCAGCACAATCATTCTCCTTCTTTTCTGCCTCACTAGACAATCAATCTATTCTTGCTTCTCTCTGAGGTGAATTCCTCCATACATACTTTCTTATTCAGAATGCCATTGTTTTTCTCTCAAGGACAGTGGTCCTTTAGTAATTCTCCTCTTCTCTTGTATCTGTGATATTTTGACTCCATCATTGACCGCTGTCATCAATTTGTTAGGTTATTTTCCTCCTAAATCAATTATTCTAATCTACACCTATTTCCAGTCATGACTACATATCACTGCTCCCTTCTTAGGAATTTTCCACTTAAACATCTCTCAGATGTCCACAGTCCCACTAATCCAAGGCACCATTATCAACATAATCAACATATTGGGTGCTAATTTAAAAAGCGCAGCTGTTTATTCATTGAAAGTGTGTGTTTGTTTGTGTTTATGTGTGGTGTGTGTGAGTATGTGTGTGTATGTGTGGCATGTGTGTGTCCTATGTTATGTGTGCGGTGGCCAAAGGAAAACATTCAGGAGTTGTTGTTTCCTTGTACCGGGTGAGTACAGGAGACAGAAGATCAGACTGGTTGTCAGCCTCCGTTCCACCTTTTCCAGCTGTGCTGTCTTAATAGCCCTCTATTGCTAAATTTTATGAACATTAACTTCCTGCTGAACGTTTGAGAAAAACATATGTAACCTACCATTCTTTCAATGTAGACTTGCTTCCTATATTTGTTTAATGCATTGTTATTGCCTAATTTTCACTGTGTATCAGTGGTTCTTGTTCTTTCCTTTATTTCTGATTACTGTTTGGTCCAGGGTATAACCTTAGGCACATTTGTGCTTTGCCTATCTGTGCATTCACAAGTTCATGCTAGTCCCACTCTTCTGTATTCCAGACAAAAATATCACCTAAATGTGGTATCATAAACTCCCTAGCTCCTACTAGCCTGTCCATTTTCAACTGCCTCAAAACCAACACACAACAATGTAAACCCAGCCAGTTGCTCAAGTGACCACACATCTGCTTGGCTACTCTGCTGTCTCTACTGTCATGACTATCCCTTACCAGCACATTGAAATAACTTCATCTCTGCCTCTGTCTCCGCTTAAGCTACAATAATCTATCTTTTGTGTACATATGGAGATACCTACTCTCTAAATGTAAAGGTTCATTGAAAACATGCAGAAGCCTGCCTGCATCGCTTGCCCAGTTGCTGTTGTTGTTTGATTGCCTCTTAAGTAACAATCCTAAGGTTCAAACTCAGGAAATTCTATCAAGTGAGCATGTCCAATGATTCACAGAACCTCTACTTCAAGGGGATCACCATTTTCAGTTACCATGGTCTCCACAATTCCTTTTAAGCACTTCCTTTTATCAGTTTCCAATTCTAGTAGCCTTTCACTTACACAATATTCCAAACTATCTTCCTTGGTTCTCATTGTCTGACACGTGTTTATATCTGATGGTCTGTCCCATCTCCACCTTTTATGACCTGTAGAAGGTGAGACCAAGTTTCCTCTGATCTCAGCCCCTGCTCTTCATGCTTTCTGTAATATTGTCTTCTTTGCTTACATTTTGCCCCTGGTCAACAATACAAAATACTTAAGCCTGTTCTCTCTAAGCCTGTAGACTGCCTTTTGTGGACACACTAAAATTTTCAATTATATATTTGTATGTCTGGTTCCTGGTTTTGTTTCTACATATTATTACTTTCATCGTGGAAAGTAAGATTCCCATTTGGATGATCTAATAACTCACAGAGTGTGGCAAGAAAGACATTTTAATACATATACATGGGAGTGCATGGGTGTATGTATGTGCATCCCATGCTTGCAGGTGCCCAGGGAGGCAAGAAAATGAGTTCAGGACCCAATAATTGGAGCTACAGGCAGATTTGACACCCCCCCCAGTGTGAGTGCTATCCACCAAAACCAGGTCTTCTGGGAAGAGACAAATTCTCTTAACTGTGGAACCATCTCTTTTACCTGATTATTTTTTCTTTTATTTTGAAAAGGAAAAGTTAGTTTAATAAAAAATGAACATTAATGTTCTGCAAACATCCTGAGGGCCTTGCTAAAAAGCTCCATGTAAGGGCAGAGTCCTAAGTAGAACTGGAGTTACTGGCCTTTGTAGCACTAGAGCTTTCCTGTGTACAGACATTTTTAATTAATGCTAATTGGATTAAATAAGCGTCAAGGCGAAAAGTAATCATTGTCATTCCCGCTGAGTTTTTGCATGTATCAGCTCTGAAGGTCATAGCTCATTTTAACCCAAACTTTAGAAGTTAAGTGATCTGGGAACATGGTGATTTTTCTTGCCCTTCAAACCGAGTGTGTAGTCTTTAAATCCTTACTGCTCCTCCTACTCATTGTCATATAATGTTCTTTATATAATCCAAGTATCAACAGCACATATGCCCAACAGCACAGGAAAGAGAGAATCTAAGAAATCATAATGGTATATTAGTTTGACAATTTGTGAGGGTCTTTCATGAAAATAAAAAAAAAATAAGATGATCCTCAGATCCATTTCTGCTCCCAAGCTCCCCCAAAAGAGTTGTTTTATTTGTTTCCTATTTCCTGGTCCTGAAAACGAAATCATCAGTCTCTGAGCAGGTGACTGTTTTTGTCCATAGAATCTATGCTGCTAATTTTCTTTCTAAGCTGTACTCCTATGCTTTCAGGTGACCAGGAAAACACAGAGAGAATGGCAAAGGAAAATACCCCCTACCTGCTGTCTGCCTATTGTTTTTTTGAGCAGGTGATTTCTTTCCTATGAAGAAAATCACCTATTTTCTTTGTTGCCTTTCTGTTGCATGAGAGATGACATGCTCTTTTCCACCTTGTTAAAAAGCTCCTATTATAGAAATTGCCAGGTCTATTAGCGTATCTTAATTACCACATCTTGGGCTGCTTTTAGCCTCTAGTGGGACAAAATTGCCATGATTTATGCTTTACTAACAATGATATTTTTTACATTAGTAAGCAATTAAGGAGCCCAACAGCCCACTTGCAAACTTAAAAAATGTTAGAAGGACTGCCATCATTTCAATTTAATTCAACACTTAATTGTATTTACAGAAAAAAACTATAAAAATACTATGTCAAAATGTTTACAGTGCTCCTAATAAACATGTATAAAAAGAGAAATGGTCCTCATTCCCTTTCGGATTAGAAGCAGCACATAAACATAGAACGTCACAAATGATACCTTTGCATACGGGAGATGATCAGTGTCAGGTCTTTGACTTGCTGTCCATGACACTCAGATGAAAAAGATGCCACTCCAAGGTTCTGAGTCTACCTTCTGTGATTCTTCTACCGAAGGGCGGCAAGTGAATCCAGTCCTTACCCAGAGGGAGTGTAGCAGCCTCCTTCTGCGCTTGAAACTCTGCCATGTGCATGTGAGGATGCATGTTTGTGTTTGAGGGGTGTAGATGGACAAAGGACCCATTAACAAAAAATATGAATTATGGACAAACCAGCTACAAAAATAAAGGTCTCCTGCCAGCAACAAGCGGACTTGAAGTCAAGAATAACTTTTGGCGCTCCCTATGCCACAGGCTATTGAGAATCAATCTTTTTAATTCAACGGAAAGATTTACTTCTTCTGCTTTTGAGATCTCAAGACATAACATTTATTTCTCTCTCACTTCACCTGCTTCATTTTGCCTCCAGCACACGCATAGTCCTCTACATTAATCATCTAAACCGTGCCTCAAAATGGAGAAATTCCTGACAATGTTGAGAATAATTACAGAAAATGATATCAGGTCACAATACAATTTTTTTCAATTCAAATACTACAGTGCCAGATAAACAATAACAAAAAAGGCAAGAAATCAAAATTATGCCTTTCTTGAAGTTGTAGAATCTTCCCTGAATCAAGGCCCATGTATCATCTGGTAATTTGTTGAGACAGACATTCTCTATCTACCTTAGACTTTCTTTACATCCCCCAAGGGGATTCACATGCCTATTAATATTTAATAAACACTGAATTAGAGAATTAACAAAGATCCAGAGGTTAATATGACTTCCAGGTAACTTTAATCATGCAAACACAAAATCTACACCACTAAAACAGACTATAAAGAATAAGGAGGGGCTAGCGAAGAAACGAGACAACGAAAGTGTCTTTTTGAATGGATGTTTCAAATCTTCTCTCTAGCAATATTTCTTTTTAAATGGACCAAATCTCTGATATCAAGTTGATGGGAACATCCTTTCTGAATTTGAGGCATGCAGAGAAGACAATGAACTTCTTTGATCTCTAGCCCCCTGCTTGAATAAAGCAATTTTATAGATACCTC
Organism: Bramus lutescens; assembly: GCA_001685075.1. Classification (NCBI taxonomy): domain Eukaryota; kingdom Metazoa; phylum Chordata; class Mammalia; order Rodentia; family Cricetidae; genus Bramus; species Bramus lutescens. Next base: position 18,028 of record LOEQ01012982.1, read on the forward strand.
CTGCCTGGAAACAGCAAGATGGAGCAGGTGGTTTCATTGTGTAGCTTGAAACTTTGCGTGTAAATATTCAAGTACTGGCGTCTACAGGATAACACTTTTCCAGTATTTAAGAATAAGAACAGAGTGCCTTGCAGATTAAATAGAAGCCAATGAGAATTCAAGGCCAATTCGCATGCAGAATTCTACAGAAACACAGCAGAAATCAAATATGGTTTCCCTCATGCACATCTCTGCCCCTTCTATGTAGGACTGTACTGCAGTGACACTCCATATTCAATCATTATTTTCACATCTTGCAATCTTACACCAAATAATATTACAAATAGCACACAAAAACTGATTAACATGGGAAAAGCAAAACTACACACACTGGCTGAGCTTCCACTCCACTCAAGTCCTGGTACATTAATTGTTTTTTTATCTAAAATTTACTTGGGAGAAAATTCCACTTAATGAGCAATTTCCAGCCATGAATATTCTTAAGAACCATAGATAAGCTAATTAAGGAGAACTGGAGCATTAGAAGAAATTTAGCTAAACAAACAAGAGCCTTAAAATGAGAAACAATGCTGAAGAAACGCAACGACATTAGAAGAAATCGACTGAAAATAAATATATAGCGGCATCTTCTCTGAGAAGTTTGTTTTTCATTTTTCTTTTTGCTCTTAAAGATGCAGCGATGAATTGCTAACTCTACAAATAAACAACTGAAATGGAGCAGCAGGTTGTACTTACATATTTGTGCAAACATATGTGCGTGTAACAGTAATAACAAACAGAAAGAGGCCGCAGACTCGAGAGTCGGAGGGCATGGGCATGGGGGTTCAAAGCAGGTCAACTGGGACAGGCTGAAGGGAAGAAAGTGATGTGATTCCATTTTCACTAAAACTATATTTCAGAACTCCATGCTATAAAAACAATGAAAGAAATACTGGGTTGCGGTGGTGACAACTGTTCACATGCATATAAACCGCAACCACTGCCCCCACCACCTTTAGCCATCAGATGTGAGATTTATTAGGAGAGCACTTAGGCTCTGATAAATCAGTCATCTTAAATTATGCAGCGTTCCTGGCTGATTTCTAGCCAGAGAGTAGACTTCAATTGCATAGATCCTACAGTGGTTATTGAAATATATCTTCCAAAACTAATTCTACTAACTAATCTTGCTCATTACCTTAACATAGTTCCCATTCTTGTTAATTGTAGTATCACAGGAAGACAAAATGAACACAGAGCATTTACTCATTTTACAGATGAAAGCACTTCTAGGCTTGATACACAGTTAGTAAAGCAGAGGCCATGCTCACGTGTTTTAGCCCCTTGAAGCCTTTAGATTTCTACTTATCTGTTAATAGGAATCCCTTTAGATATCTCAGCCACTGTTTTAATCTTATTGGTGACTGTCATAATCTGGTAAAGACAACTGTCAAAACTCAATGTTTGGAAAACTTGGCTTGAAATAACCAAGTAGCTTTCTAGTTATCCTTGAACCCGCAGTCTATGCAGAACACTGTATCTGGGAGTATCTTTAAATAACATTAGTAACTCAATTTGATTTAGCTGGTTTTGGGTGAACATATTTTATGTATTTTCTTAGTTGTGCATTCTACAATGAAACAAACATGTTGTGACATCCTGCATAAAAGACATTTTGTGTTCTCCACAGAGAACAATAGCATATGTCTCCACTATTTCAGGAATGGTGAATAATTTACAATATCAGAATAGTCTTTAAAAGATACCATTTTGCTTTGATTCAGTGGTATATCTGCCCCCCCTTGAAATAAATGAGAATTGTGCACATCTGTCATTGGGCAGAACCAACCCCATTATTTATTAAAGCTGAAGCCCACCATTTCCTATAAATCCTTCTCCTAGTCAATAATTAACAGATTTAAACTCAGAGATTTGTGGTTCATTCTCTGTCTTTATGATGAGTAAAACATAATGCTGAAAAAAAATGAGCCAGGGAGCTTCTCAATCTGGAAGCTTTCTTCTTGGTTGTTCAGAGGCATAATTAGACAATCCATCTTTAGTGATTAGAAGGGAAACAAATATCTTCAGTGTTTTTATGTTTCTTTACTTTGACATGCATTGTGTTTTATTTTTAATTTATGAATTAACTGCTTTTTATCTTGTGATACAAGTTGGAGGATCTAGGCTTCCTTCCTTCTGAATCCTGAGCCCCAGCCCTGCTATTTGAAATTACTAGAAAACCATTCTTTTATTAGCATCAGTTGGGACAGGATTTGAAGCTAGATCCCATACCTGCTTTTAGACCATTATCATGGTTCTGATTCAAAACTTCCAGTGTGCACACCAATTTCAGGGCTGAAAGTGTCTTCCAACTTCTTACATTTTGAGTTTTTCTAAACAGTGGTTACCATCATGGAAAATAGGAGAAATACAAACAGGATAACTGATAGAAGAGTATTAGTAATCTTCCACATTTTGTATTCTTGATGTTTCCTATCTTATCATTATCTTACATTTTAATTCAAACTCTGGTTTCTTTCAAATTAGGCATCATCAGTGTTATGTTTTGTTAATTTTCTAAAGCACATCTTTTAATTATCCACTGGACTAGGAAACAGGTCTCTTTTTATTATAAATCACATTGTTATACCACTTAAAATGTTCTTTTCACTCCTTGGAACTTTAGTTATTTATTATACTTCAAATTCTTCTAGAATTTTCACTCAAAAATATATTAAATCAGATATTTGTACATATTTATAATTGTTTTTCTGAGTTTACTGCCAGTATCTTCTTTACTAATGTGAACAAACTACTGAAACCCTCTTTTCTATCTTTAAATACAAATGTCTCTATGGGAAGAGATCGGTTTAATTTCCACTATTCCCCAGGTCTTCTGTTACACAACAAGACTTGCTATTTGTTTTCTTATATTTTGTTAAGGTGGTGGGGAGCGGTCTGTAAAAGCTCTTGGTGCTAGTACACAGCCAGACAGGGTATAAAAATGTCTAATGATAGAATTTATCTGCTAGCCTGAAATACATTTCATAGGATGGAAGAAATAACTCCTTTAGTGCTGCACCCACCCCCGCATTCTGTATTCAACCCTTCCACAATTCTCTCTAGCAGTGCAATCCACATTCAATGATGGAAAGCTAATCTCCAGCAGGGCTGTAAAGTGATTATTTAATCTGAAAGCATCCACCTGCTGGGTATTCTACGGGTTTGAAAAAGTTAAGAACCATTCCTACCCCGGTGGTACATTTCCAGTCTTTGTGCACATATCTACTGTCCATGACCGCATTCCTTTATTAATTTAAGCCAACTGCCATACATAGTATAATTCTAGAACACAGAAGAAGCTGTATGTAATGCTATCAAGGGATTGCTACTGTGCTCACAAATATGACAGATGAGTCACATACATACAGAACTTTCATGTCTCAAGTCTGAAAGGCTAGAACAAAAGCATCAAAACAAATCATGGGATTTCAGAGATAAGAAAAATCTCTGAAGCCTCCAAGGACAGATAAAAGGAAAAACAAGACAAGAGGCTAATTAAATAACAAAAGCTACAGAAGTTTAGGTAGAAATAATCAAAAACGACCTTACCTGGAGAGAGAAGGGAAAGGGAGCCCTGCCGATTCCTTTTACTCTTTACAGGATTCTGCTGGAGGCGATCCCATAAAACCACCACTATACTTCAAAAGGGAAATATCTCCCATAGGCTCTTGTGTTTGAACACATGGTCCTCAGCAAGTGGCACTGTTTTAGGGAGGTTATGGAAATTTTAAAAGGGGAAAAGCTGGAGAAATTGGGTCTCTGTAAGTCAGGCCTTAAGGGGTAAGTGTGTTACAGGTCTGCATGAGCACACTCGGTTTCCTAATGCATCAAAATATCACAATGTCAAGTGAAGGCATTCAATGGTGCTGCACTGGGAATGCCTGCTACTCTGGCTTCCCAGCTATAACAGACAGAATTCCTTAAACCCATGAGCTAAAATGAATCTTTAAAATACGTCTGTCAGTCATTCTATCACAGAACTGGGGGAAATAAGTAATGCGATCCATGACACCTATCTGAGCTCAGACAGTTCTAATTTAATAAAGTCCAGCCCCTTTTACTCAATGAATGACAAAACTGACTTGTAGAGGCATGAAAGGAACTGCCATCCAACTCCAGAAATCCACAACAGTATTTGATAAGTTTGCATAAATGTGAGCTTCCATCCATGTAGTTTTCTACTACACTGAATAAGAAGCAAAATTCGCCATGGAATAATTAATTTAAAAAAACAATAATAATAGTTAAGTCTTGGTAAGGCTTGAGGTTTATTCTATGTTCCTCCTCTTTCTTCAGACAAGGTCATTGCATTAAGATGAACTGATTCCAGGAGAAGGCATCAACAACCCAAAGCAGATGCTTCTGTGTTCTAAACATAAATGAGACTGGTTTAATACAATGTGAAATATCAAAGATCAACCGACTGAATAAACGGTCTTCACAAGAAAGGGAAAATTGAATGGGGTTGTAAAGGAAGGAAGGGAGAGAACCACATTTCCAGAAGTCAGACTGTTCTAAAGTTGGTCTTTTTGTCCATCACCTAGCCCAATCACTCTGACTTAAGACAGGGGAAAAAAAACTTGAAATAAAATAAAGTAAAACAAATATTTATGTTCCATTTGAGATAAGACTAGAAATTGCATCCTTTAAACAAGAATAAATGCTCCAAGATCTGCAAGATTCTACAGAGAAAGACCATCAGAGAAGTTTATGATATTAAAATTGCTTTAGACATTTTGAAGAGATTCAGCAACTGCATGCCTACCAAATACAAAAGGTATCATTTCCAACATCTAAATATATCCCCCCAAAATGGATAATGCTTTTAAAAGTTGAAGAAAAACATTTTGAACATGTGAAGTTTTCTAAATATTTTCTTTCCATGTACTCGTTCCAAAGGCAAGTAAGGAAAATGCTTTACTGCAATGATGGAGTTACACAAGGAAGGGGTGCACGAGATTAATGATGTTCCCATGACACAAAAATTCACCCAAACTATGACTGTTCTCACTTGGCAAAAGGAGTTTCCATGTATTAATTAAATCAGGGATCTTGAAATAAGGTTATGCTGTAGAGTGCCCTCATAATCCAATGACATCCAAAAATGTAAAGGAGAGGGTCCTATAAAGTGGCAGGTGGAAATTAGGTCTCACAAGATGCCTGGAGTAACCAGGTGATGAGAAACAGATGGGTTTGCTCAAACTGCTCATTATATGATCATTTGCTTAACAGCCTGACCCTGGACTATGGTATCACTAGGCTAGACACTCGTGTCGATAGGTGGCCAAAGATCCAGGCAATGGACAGGTACTTTGGGTTAAAGCATGTTGATAATTAAGCAAATAAACATTTA
>LOEQ01012983.1:7118-23421 GCA_001685075.1 Bramus lutescens
TCCTTGGCTTCTCAGTCAGCTCTCCTTGTCAGCCACATTCAGAGAGTCTGGATTCTGACTTCCTAACACTTTTTAATCATTGGTTTAAAAATTTTTTAAAAATTTACTAAACACTTAGAAAACACATCTTGCAATTTTAGTTTATTTTTTGATTTATTCATGACAAAATATTTATATGAGAATGTGTGTTTCATGCAACAGTAAAAAAGAAGTTACAAAGAAAAAAACTAGAAAAGTTTCCAAATGATGATCATGTAGACTATATATTATATAGAATGTTTTTCTTTTATTGCAAATAAGTTCTTTTCCCATGGACTATATACTGACTATATTTTTCCCTCATTTTATTCCACCCAGCCCAGTTCCTCACCACCTCCCCTCTGGATCCACCATATTTTGCCTCTTCTTGGGAAAGAACTGTCTTCTAAGAAATAGCAACCAAATAAGACAAAATAAATTGAAATAAAGCAAAAACAATCATATCCATGTTGAACATGGTATACTAACATGAGGAAAAGAGGCCCAAGAGGAGGCATAAGAATCAGAGACTCACTTGTTCCCACACTCAGGAGTCCCATAAAAGTACTAAATTGAAAGCTGTAGTGTGTATGCCGAGAAAGATTGTAGACCCTAGGAGAGAATCTGCCATTATTTTTCTGTTAAATGGACATAGTAGTAAACTAATTCCTATTGATATATCCTTATACCCCATAGATTAAGATATCTTCCCAAAGAAGCTTCTGTTTTTAGTAGATAATCAATACAAAGACCTACAACTGGGCAGAGTAGAGAATAAGACCACAGAATGTTCAGTCCTAAATGAAACACATATCCTGACCCTTCCCAGCAATGTTTCAAGGATCGTTGTGGAAGAAGTGATAGAAAAAGTATAAAGTAATGAGTGTCCACAAGGAAACAGTGTCTTATGGGGACAGCAGGACAGTTGCACATAGAAACTTGGAGAAGTTGTGATACCATGCACAAGACTTGTGCCAAAGTTAGACCAAATCTCACCACAGAGATGGTGTTGTACATAAAATTTCACTCCTAATCAAGGAACTATTAGCAATTCTTTTCTCTAAAAATGTAGCCCCTGAGAATTCAACCATGTTCTAGTAGACAGTCACACACCTAAGAATATTTGTGTAGCACATGGCCTTGATAGGGGTTGGAACACAGAAAGTTAGATGGAAAGGGCAGGGGCCTTGGAAAATTTTGGAGATGGAGACTGAATATGATCAAAAAATGCTTCAAAATTCTGAAAGAATGAACAAACAAAATAAAATACATGGTTCTATATTCATTTTAAAAATATTTTCCTTTAGTTTCAATTATCACACTCTTTCCCGACAGGTAGTGAATATCTGACAAACAAATTAGACTTGACAATTTGTTTCTGAAATGTTTTGTCACAGGAAAAATGAATCAGGTATCACAGCTTTTACTAAAAATCAGGATTGCCTGATAATAGATTTTTCAACTTTTTTCTTTCCAGTTTGAACGGACATCCAGCAACATTTTAAATATGCAACATTTTGTTATATTGAATGTCATAGTCACCACATAGGCCGTCAGAAACCCTAAAACATCCAGAGTGGTGTTGAAACTAGCTGAGTATACACACTGTCACCTGACGTTTGCTCATGGCAAACTCCATCCACAAGATTGTTCCATCTTGGAGCTTTACTGGATGATCATTGTGGGTTCTTGATCATATCCTAGGATTCTGTTTATATCTGAAAAGGAAAAATAGAGATACTAGCTCAGAAGGAAGTTAATTTGGTAGCACACCAAATCAATACAAAAAATTAAAAGTTACCAACTGGTGACAAAAAATAAATGCCATAGTAAATTAAGAGTTGCATATTCTTCTTCAATAGTCAGGACCTCACTAGTGCTGAGTGGTTAGCTAGATTTTCAGTTCCAAGCACAGCCTCCCTCTTGTTATGTATGTGCCCACAGAGAAGTGTAGTCTTCAGCCCCTCACCAAGGAAATTCCTCTTTGCAACAGACAGAGACCAGTATAGAAAACGACAGCAAATTAAATTGCGGAGCTATGAAGTCCAGTCCCAGTGACTGCATCTACAAAAAATCCTCCTGCACCTAAAGCTCAGGAAACATTGTAGTAAAGGGAGCAGTAACATTGTAAGTGGTCAAGAATCAGGGAGTTTGCTGTGAAGATTGTGTCTCCTAGTATTGTCAGAAACTCAATCCCCCAAAACTCAATAACATGACTGCCCAAACATGAAATGAACAAGGATGACACCAACAAACATGCCAAACTGAGTGGGGAAAAGCCCACGAGGCTCAACCTGACAGAAAGAACTATAGGTGATGCAGAAAAGCTGGGAGCAGGACAGGACGTCTTCCCCAGGAAAGAGCACACCAATTTGTTGTTCAATGCCAAACAGTCAGACCTGAAAATCTAAGTACAAGTAACATTATAGTGACAGAACAGGTTCTATTTAGTAATAAATATGTATATACAAATACATTAATGCATGCGATAACAATTGTTGAAAAAGAAGGCATGAGTTTGAAGGAGAGCTGGGAGGGATATAAGGGAGGGGTTCAAAGGAGAATGGGAGAAATGTAAAAATATTATAATCTCAAAGATTAAAAAATAAATGCCATGGCCTTGTCAAACAAGTAATGAAGTTTTGCTTTCATCTTTATGTGGTCATTGATTTATAATTGGGATTTTTATGGGGCAGTATTTTCTAAAGTGGAAATGGAATATCAGGAGGCACCAACCTTTTTTCCCACAAAGAAAATGATGAGTAATTTCAGTACCTGTAAATAGAACACTATAAATGGAATTTGAGAATGATTTTAAGATCCATGGTTGGAGGGTCAAGAAAGGCTTTATTCCATCTATGTTGTTACAGAAAATCCTTGACAAAATCCAACATTCCTTCATGATGAAAGACCTCAAGAAACTTTTTAATTGAAGGACAGTAAGAAAGGCTATATATGAAAAATTTATAGCTAACATAATAAATGAAAAAACACAAATATTATTGCTGAAATTATTATAAAGGCATGGATCAGATTGTCCATGTGCATTTATTTAATATCGTCCTTGAAATCTTAGCTAGAGCAATAATACAAGAGGAAGAAATAAAATGGATACAAATAGAAAATAAAAACATTTTCTGCTATTTGCATATCGTGTGATCTTATATGCAAGAGATCCTAATAGTACAGTAGATGAAAAAAAATAGTTCTAAGTACTAATGAGCTTTTTCAGCAATGTTTAACACAAATCAATATACAAACATCAGTAGCAGGCCAAGGAGACGCCTAACTAGTGAAAGCACCTGCCACTCAAGCATGAGAACCAGAGTAAATCCAGATGGATGTGTTAGTCCACCTGTATTTAGTAGTTTAGAAGGTCTTGGAGACAAGGGAACTGCCGATCTAACTGGCTAGCTAGACTTGTCCATGTTGGTGAGCTCTGGGCTCAAATAAAAAGACTGCCTCAGTGAAAGACATGGAGAATGGTTGAGAAAGACTCCGGGTACCAACCTTAGACCTCCACGCAATGCACACACATGTGCACCACACACTCACAATGTACTAATGCAATGCATACAAACATGCATACCACACACAAAAATACATGCAAAAAACCAGGAGGCTTTCAATATGTCAATAATGAGCATTCTGAGAAAGAAATTAGGAAAAAAATCTACACAAAGCAGCTTTAAAGCAAAACACTATCACCAAAATATAATGTAGGAATAAACTTAACAATGATATAAGGGGAAAGACCTCTGCGGTAGAAATTTTAAAAAGCTGAAGAAAAAATTTAAAGAGAGTACTAGAAAATGGAAAGATCCACTATATTAATGATATATTTGATATTATAAGGATTGCATAGAGCATAACTACAGATTTGGTACAATTCTCATCAAAATTAAACTTATACTGGTATAGGAGGTTATTCTGCCTTTGTGTTGCTTTCATTGATTAATAAAGAAAGTGCTTTGGACACTTGATAGGGCAGAACATAGGTAGGTGAGGAAAATTAAACAGAATGCCTGGAGGAAGAAAGCAGAGTGAGAGAAAGCTGCCATGGAGCCACCAGAGTCAGACATGCTGAATCTTTCCCGGTAAGCCACTGCCACGTGGCAAGATATACAGATTAACAGAATCAAGATGTGAAAGTAAGCCAATAAGAGGCTACAGCTAATGGTCCAAGAAGTAATTTAATTAATACAATTTTTGTGTGGTAATTTCAGGGCTAAGCAAGCCAGGCACCAGGGACAAGAAAGCAGTCCCTCTGCGCAACATTATACTTTACACAGAAGTATAAAATATCCTAAGGCTCACAAGGAAGAACAAAAAATTCCAAATATCCAATCCAATCTTGAGCAATTAGGATAATGCAGAAAATATCACTGTGTCCAATTTGAAATTACCCTGCAGATTCATAGAAACAAAAGCCACATGATACTCACACAGAGGAGACATGTATTTCAATGGGACACAATAGGAGATTCATAACTGAATGTGCATAGTTATCACGACCATTATTTTTTTTGGAAAAAAATGCAGAAATCATATACTGAAGAAAAGAAAATTCTGCAATAAAGAATGCTAAAAAATGTCATCAATATGTGTAATACTGAACCTAGGTTAATATTCCTCATCCCATACAAAAAGAAATTCAAAATGGACCAAAGATCTTGATGTTAAACCTGAACCTAGGAACTTTTAAAGGAAGGCAGGGCAAGTATTTCAAGACATGGTGTTGAGCAAGGACTTTTGGAAAAGAAGTCTCACAGATACGAAAATGAAAGCAGGAAGTGACAAGCTGGATTGCGTGAAATTTAAAAAGCTTCTGTCCAGCAAAGGATGCAATCGAGGGAAAACACAGCCTAGAGAATGAGAGAAAACTTTGCCAGCTACATACCTGCGAGAGGATTGAAACATGTAATGTATGAATAACTCACAAAACGGAACACTGAAAATATGTGACAACTCACTTAGTAAAAGGGCAAATGAAGCAAAGAGGCTGCTCTCAGAATAGGAGAATATTTTTGTTGTCTGTGTGTCTACGGTTTCAGTGCTGACCATACTGATACGGACAACCAACAAAGGGACTCATTCTTGGGAGAGGCTAATTTTCCTTCTCCCAGGAGTCATTAGTTGCCTGCAGTTCTCTGTCTATGATAGGGATCTCTAGAAATTTTCTTCCTTTCATGTTAACATGTTCATTGTTGCTGCTGTTGCTCCAATCTTATTTATGCAGCCATCTCTTGAAGAGACGGTTCTACAACAGATATCCTGGTCCTCTGGCTCTTCCAGTCTTTCTACTCCCCTTCCATCTTGTTCCCTGAGCCTCAGGAAGTTGTCTTTGTACATTTGTTTACACACACAACACAGCCAGACACACACACACACACACAAATACACACCCCACATGTAACATACAGTCATGCAGAAAATAAGGAAACAAAACAGAGCTAAAATTGAATATATGTATACATATGTCACATATATATGACACAACACAGCTATACCACTTCTGAGCTGGACTCCAGAGATTCCAAGGTTGCGCATCACAGAGATGTACGCACATCAGTGTTGCAACCCTATTCACAGTAGCTAAGTTATGAAACCAACTTAAGTTTCAGCACAGACAACAAAGAAAATGTAGGTTATATACAAAATGGGATTTTTTCAGCCTTAGAAGAAGAAGTTATGTCGTTTTTCTCGAAAACAGAAACAAGTGGAGTTAATCATATTAGGGCAATTAAACAAATCTGAGAAAGACAGTGTTTTCTTTCTCATGTAGACTCTAAATGTTATATGTGTGATCTCTTTCTTCTCTCTCTGTCTCCCCTCCCCCAGTCCTAAACATAACCAGCTAAATCCATGTCTAAATCTATATAATGTTACCTGTATGTATGTAGGTTTTCAGGGATGACCATTTGGTATTGGGGAAGACTAATTCTCCTGCTGTCAGCATTCCTTAGCTGCCTGAAGTTCATATTGTAGGGTTGACCCCCTTTGGTTTTTCTCCACCTTGACCTGTCTCTTGTCGTTGTCCTTGTTCATCTCCTGTTTAGGTGGTCATGTTGGTGAGACGTTAGAGGTATAGCTTCTGATGTTGCCAGATGCAATCTCACAACAGATTCCAGGACTGATTTACAAAAGTCCAGTCTTTTGATAAAAAACAATATACAGGTTCACCTTCAAAGGAACAGAAATACTAAGATTAGACAACACCTATTTAAAAACACTTCTAGAAGTTTACTCTAAAATTATTTCTATATTTTCTCAGTAGATGATTGGAACGAAAAGCCAAAGACAAACCATGTAAATTCTATTTCTTTAACTTTCTCTCTGAATGTCATTTTCTCACTTAGTTCTGAGAGTATAATATCACGCAGGAGGAGGAAATCTTCAGCTGTACTTGTCCACTGTATAGCCAGGCCAGAAGTGCAGAGGGTAATTTTTTAAAAAAGTATTTTAAGAATCTCAGCCACTAGCTGGGCCATGGTAGAATATGCCTTTAACCCAGAAGAGGCAGGCAGATCTCTGTGAGTTTAAGGCCAGCCTGGCCTACAAGGGCTAGTTCCAGGATAGGCTCCAAAGCTACAAAGAAACCCCGTCTCAAAAAACTAAAAAAAAATCTCAACCATCAGCTCACCACACTGACAAATGGCATCTTCAACTATAACATCAAAGTTTAAGTCTTGCAGCTTTGTCAAGAGTCTCTGCAGAACTGTCCAGAATATTCAAATATTCTACCAAGTCTCTTGGCTATCGTGATTAACAGTTCCCAAATTAACACTTTTATTACTCATGTAATCACTAATTGACTCATTTTGTGATGTGATCTTCAAACTCCTGTTTCATCAAATATATAAAGTCTCAAATGTTAAGGAATTCATTTTGCTGGGGTCAGTAAGAACTCAATGTCCCCCAGGATCTCTGTAAACGTTCATTCATGATGTGTCAATGCGATTCAATGGCTGTGTTCCAAGGTCACATCAGCACGCTTACACAATTTCCTAAGTGAAAGCAAGATGTCCTGGCATCAGCAGAGGAACCAAGGCAAGTAAGCTTTGTGGGTACTTGGTGCAATGTAAGAGCTTCTTTCACATTTGCTATTCCTATGAATTCATGCTTTCATGCAACAATGAATCAATCAAGAAGTTAATATGTAACTCCTGCACTTCAAAGTCCACTGTTAACCGGCACCATCTGATGGTGTGGCATGCAGTTGGTCAAACAGAACCTTGGTGACCTCAAGGCTCTAAAACAATTTTTTATCTTTTAAAGTTATGTAAGACTATCTTCCAATCAAGAGGGAATGACTTTGCATTTATAGGTTATATATATGTTGTGTATTATTTTTGGAGTAGTGTCAAAAATAGTGTTCACTAGAAGCCCTTCTGTCTGGTATGTACTGCATATAGCTATATAAAATATAAATGCAGGTAAATAATATTAATTAGCTGTTACTGAGTAAATGCATATTTAAAAACTTTGATGATAAAAACACACATACGTTAGCACACATGAATTTAAACTGATAATTCTGTGTTTCATGTTTACAAGATTGTAAAAAGAAAGGCCCTTGGGTTGAGCATCTTTTTGAGCCAGGAAGCGGATTGCGGCAGTTGTGTTGGGGTCACTTAAACTTATCTTAAGTTTTTATTTTTAATATTCTTAGTTTTATTTTATAGTACACTGTAAAAGAAATCGCTCTATCTGGTGCGCATGAAGGGCGTTATTAAACCACACAAAGGCAGTGGGATTCTGTCATGCTACATGCTGTGGCAGCCACTTTGGTTGTAGTGGAAAGCATAGTCAATCTTCCACCACTCCTTCCCTGCCTGCTTTCCGGCATTCGAGGTTTTCTCCCTTGACGCCCTCCCAGGCACAGATTCCCAGGTTTGCTCATTTCAGGCATGTGTCCACCGCTACTCTCCCAGACCAATTCCGCTGCGCACACAAGCGCCACGGCAGAAGCTAGTTCAGCTGCCTTTCCGAAAAACCTCTTCTGTGTCTCCCATGGTCACCACCACTGAGGCCTGAGAGCAATCACTCCTAGCATGCTGAGCCAGAGCTGTCTTGCCCCTGAATTTCTCAGTATCTACTCCCCTCCTGACTCGGCGCTGCACCTCCTCCCCCTGCTGGCTGGGCATCGTTACTACATCTGATTAGCTTTGCACAACCCTGTCCTTTCAAACATTGGCGTCAGAGCTGGTAAGACACTTTCAATTTTTAAACGGTAAACAAACAAACAAAAATAAATAGAAAGACAAGAAAAAAGGGGGAACAATCTTAAAATCTTCCCTATGTTAAATATTAAACATATCACAATCCAGGAATTTAGGACCCTGCTTACTGTTACTATTGACAGGATGAATGAGGGGATAATAAACTTAGATGGGATTGACTTAATGTTAGTTATAATTATTATCAGTTTGATTATTCATGTTTTATCCTTAAATGTTTTGATAACTGTGCTAAATACGAGGAAATGACAGATAAGACACAAACTTTAGAAAAACTTACCATTCATAAGATACAAGCCTTAGGAAAGGTTGTGAATAATAATATACAAGCCTTACAAATAGTTAGTAATGAAAACAATAAAAAATAAAATGCAGACTTTAGAAATACTCACTAATGAAAATAATAAAAGTTTGACTAATAAAAACAAGCCTTGGAAAAACTTACTAATAAAAATATTCAGACACAGGCAGAGAAATTTAGAGCAGAACTCGGCTCACCATTGCATTATGAAATTGAAGAAGAGTTTCCCAAAGTTACCAGAAAACCAACTTCAATTTATCCAGTAATCATACAGGAAAAATCACTAAATAACAGGCATCCCCAAGGCTATGGAAGAGCTTACTGGAATCCTGTGCAAATGTTAGCTTTGAGGAGATTTTAGAAAGCAATAGCTTCATATGTTATGCATCAACCTTTCCTGAGGCAGATGTTAAATACATGGGAAAACAGTAACAGGATTATTCCACAAGACTGGAAAGATTTGGTCGCAGCAGTATTTGAAGTAGGTCCTCGGTTATAATGGAAGATTTGGTGGAAAGACAAGGCTAGGGTTGTAGAACAACTAAGCAGGGGCAGAGGTGTTAGAACTTCCTAAGATCAACTTCTTGGTGAAGGCTATTATACTGGTTTGCAATGACAGTCTATTTATGATGAACACATCTTGGCCCTAGGCCATACAGTAGCTTTGAATGCTTGGGACAGTATTGAAGAAGTCAGAAAGAGGACTGAGTCATATAACAAAATTATACAGGGTCCAAAAGAAGGCTTTTTTTTTTTTTTACAAAGATTGACTCCAGTTGTAGAATGATATCCGATCCAGAAGTTAGATGAATATGAATTGAATCTTTCACTTTTGAACATGCTAATTGACATTGAAAGGAATAATTAGGCCTTTAAAGATGTGATCAATGCCCATAGATGAAGGGATCTGATCGATTTTGAATCTCACGTTCATGATGATACTTGGATAGGAAAGGTGATTTCCAAAAACCTTAAGAAAAACTAAATGTCAGGTGTTTTAATTGTGGTAGACAAGGTCATCAAAAGAGGGAATATAGACTAGGTGTTATTAGAAACAATGTTTTTACTAGAGATAACCTAAACAGAAGGCCCAGACTTCTAAAGTATGCAGAAGGTGCGGCAAAGGCCAAAATTGGACAAATGAATGCAGATCAACAACGGACAGGCAAGGCAACCATTTGCCTCTGGGAAATACCTTGGGGGCCTTTCACAGGCCCCCATGTCAAATTTGGTTTAATCATTCCCTGTCATCATAGGGGAAACTACTCCACAATAGTTAATTAAGGGAGCTAATGCCTGTTGTTATAAACCATAATGCTCTGGATGACAGAACAGCTTCAGTAGATAAACCTGAATTTTCAGAAGATACCATAAAACAAGCATTTTGGAAACTTCTAGACCAAAGATAAAAATATGAATAGATGGCATTGTAATTGAAGGTTTCGTTTACACAGGCGTGGATGTAACCATAATCTCATCAAAATCCTGGGATCCAGATTGGCCTCTTCAGAAAGTAAATGTTCAACTTCTTTGGATTGTAACTTTATCTCGGGTAAAACAAATTACCAGATGGGGTCGAATGTAGAGAACCAGAAGGATAGATTGGAAATTTAAAGTGATTTGTGGCTCACAGTAATAAATTTATGAAGACATGATTTATTGCAACGATGGAAAACACAGATCAACATTTCTCAAATCTCAGAAAAAACCATAGAGAATGCTTCTGAGAGAAATATTAGAAGGTATTTTCAAAAGTGGTCAGACTGCTCTGGTTATACATAAAGAGGACACAGCAGTGTCAAGTTGGGAGCTTAGGTCCCAGCCCCCAGGCCTGGTCTGGACTCCACCCAGCAGGCCAGGTCCTGACCCCTTCCTGGGGGTGGGGTCATGACCACTCCTGAGGGTATTTAAATGAGTTCCCAAAAGAGGAACACATGGTCTCCCTTTTTTCCTCCTCATCGAGAGTGTAGAACTTCCATTAAACCTGGATATTTTTTAATTTGGCTTGTTTTGATTTGGCTTGATTGGGAATTTTGCTTCGGCAGGGAGCTCACATTAGGAAATATTCCTAACAAGCAGTTGCTGGTCTTTCAACGGTACCAACAGCCATACCTTTAAAATGGTTAACTGACAAACCTGTCTGGGTGGAATAATGACCTTTAACGTCAGAGAAATTACCGATTTCTAACTGCAATCCTCCTGTATTTCCCTTCTGGAAAACTTTGGAACTTGTCCACAGCCTTAGCTGTGTGTTCCTCATATGTAGGGCAAAATTATTCCCGTGGACTGACAGTAGGAAGGCTTACCTCCAAACTGTGTAATTCTGGTGAATAAAATAAGACAGTCAAACCTTTTGTCCCACCCTGCAATAAAAAATACTTCAAAGCCTGTTTGCTACAATTAATTCACTGACAGAATGATTTGGGCAGAAGAGATGCCTTTAAATAGATAGACTAGCGGGACTTTCACAGATAATATTCAAGGACAAATTTGCAGCTCATCTGGATTTGTTCTATCAATGCCTTCCTGAGATTAAAGAGTCCAAGAAGTGTCCTGAACTTGTCCTGCCTGTGCTTGTGGGAGATGCTGCACTCTGGTGCAATAACCTGGAAGGCTAGTACCACCTCCTATATATGTTCACCTCAGTTTAATGATACTAGATCTTAGCTTAGGAGACTGTTTATGTTTTACTCCTAAGATTTGTGTAACTAACAGATAGAGGTTATTAAGTGATTTAACATCTCTAGGAGCTGGCATGGCTTTCTCACATAAGCTCCATGGGAAGTGAGTGCTGCCAGGGGCCAGAATGGCTAGGAGGTGTNTGCAATAACCTGGAAGGCTAGTACCACCTCCTATATATGTTCACCTCAGTTTAATGATACTAGATCTTAGCTTAGGAGACTGTTTATGTTTTACTCCTAAGATTTGTGTAACTAACAGATAGAGGTTATTAAGTGATTTAACATCTCTAGGAGCTGGCATGGCTTTCTCACATAAGCTCCATGGGAAGTGAGTGCTGCCAGGGGCCAGAATGGCTAGGAGGTGTCAGGACCCACATTTTGCACAAATAATTACAGGATATTTCCTTTGGTCTAACCACATAGGGCAGAAGACACATCTTTAGACTTAAAATGGTTTTATTGCCAGTTTATGTTTGGCGAATGTGTTGATACGAATCAGCACTATATGTTTCCTCCTACCGTCTTCGGGTTGCTATGGTTACTCAGTGTTTTGCAGGGCTCCATAGACATGCTGGGAGCCACAAGACGCTACCTGCATCTTGCTTTATTCACGTTTTATTAATCAGAGACTTTTAGTTTATATATTTTAAACACTCTGTTTAAATATAGACTAGTATACGTAATTCTCTTTTTATCCTTAGCTTTTTCCTTGGTTAGTTTTTCCTTTTTATGACCACTTTCCTCTAAGAGATAACCCACAGCCACAGCTGCCTCCCTGAGCCATAAAAGTAACTGACAAGTTGCTGCCTTGGCTCTTACCTGTCTCCTAGGAATGGTTTGTGAACATGAGAAAATTGCCTGGCAACCTTTCTGTTGCCAAAGACTTGCTGTTTATGTGTATAAAAGTTGTAGACTTTTGGTACGGGGGGGAGGATAAAGAACATGATTCGAACACCACGTGTGTGAGCTCATTCTGTCACCTCTTAGACTAGAAGTTTCCCAAGTCCTTTTCGCTACACTAAGGCAGCTGACCTGAACGCTGGCAGGAAGTCAGTAGAGCCGGAATCCGCTGTCTCCCAACAGCACTAATCTCAGATCTCTCAGATTTATTTTGACGATTTAAAACTTTAATTAAGGTATACATATCGCATCAAAATTATGTTTATATATATTTAAACTTTCTGTATTGATATTAATGATGATATAACCAATTCTTTTATTTATTAAAAATTACCACCTCCTCCCCTCCTCCCATTTCCCCTCCCCCTCCCTCTACAGTCCTAAGAGCAGTCAGGGTTTCCTCCCCCATCCATCAAGGTTTAGGAAGGTGAGCATCCAAACAGACAAGGCTCCCACAAGGCCAGTCCATGCAGTAGACTCAAAATTCAGTGCCATTGTCCTTGGCTTCTCAGTCAGCCCTCATTGTCAGCCAATTCAGAGAGTCCAGTTTGATCACATGCTCCATCAGTCCCGGTCCAGCTGGACTCCCATTAGATCAGTCCATTGTCTCAGTGGGTGGATGCACCCCTCGTGGTCCTGACTTCCTTGCTCATGTTCTCCCTTCTTCTGCTCCTCNACCCCTCGTGGTCCTGACTTCCTTGTTCATGTTCTCCCTTCTTCTGCTCCTCATAAGGGGAGATGGGGAGAGAGAAGGGAGAAGGGGAGGATTGGAGAGAGCTTGGGAAAATGGGATGGTTGGGATGGAGAAAAGGTGGATATGGGAGCAGGGAAGTAGCTGTCTTAACCAAGGAAGCCATTTTAGGGATGGCAAGAGTATTGGCTCTAGAGGGGTTCCCAGGTGTCCAGGGAGAAGTCCCCAGCTTATTCCTTGTGCAGCAGAGGAGAGGGTGCCTGAACTGGCCTTCTCCCATAGACACACTGATGAATATCTTGCATATCACCATAGATCCTTCATCCAGCGATGGATGGAGATAGAGACAGAGACCCACATTGGAGCACTGGACTGAGCTCCCAAGGTCGTATAACCAATTCTAATCTTAGTCCTCATGTAGCTTCCTATACATGATTACCCAAATAATCACACAGAAACTATATTAATTGCAACATGCTTGGCCTATAAAACTATGTTAATTGCAACACTGCTTAACCTATGAGCTCAGGCTTCTCCATTTAACTCTTATATCTTAAATTAGCCAATTTCTATTAATATGTGTATCGCCATGAGGCTGTGACTTACCAGGTAACATTTCAGCTCTAGCATCTGTCTCCTTTGGCAGTTACATGGCATCTCTCTGACTCTACGTACTCTCTCTATATCTCTGTTTGGATTTTCCACCTTTCACTACTCTGCCCTGCCATAGGCCCAAGCAGACTCTTTATTAACAAATGGTAATAGAACATATTCATAGCATACAGAGGGGAATCCCACATCATCTGCTGTACTCATGGGTCCATCTCTATTCAGTCATCATCAGGGATGCTTCCTTCTTAAGCAGATAGGACTAGACAGACAAGATTCAGAGAATGGGGAAGAGAGAGAGAGAGNACATCCTTCCACTTAGAGCTCTGGGAACTCTAAGGAAGAGGAGGAGAAAAGACTGTAAGAGTCAGAGAGGATGGAGGAGACCAGGAGAACAAGGCCCTCTGAATAAACTGATCAAGGTTGATATGAATTCACAGAGAGTGAAGCAGCAAGCACAGGGCCAACATGGACTTACACAACTTCCCCTACATATGTATTAGAACTTCCAGATGAGTATTTTTCTATGACTTGTGGTTGTGTGAATAAGTAGTTCCTTGATTCTTGTCCCAGAAGGTTGAGTTACAGACTGAGATGCTGCCAGCAAATGTATAAAATGGACTGGAGAATATTTTCAAAGGCTGTGGAGAAAGAGTAAACCAGTTAGTGTAAACAATCTTTTAATAATAGCTCAGTGCAATAACAAGATCAAAGTGACAGTAATTCTAATTTCACATACATTCTTCTAGATATTCATTAGAATGAAAGAAGGAAGAAATAGTCATTTTATGCCATTTAGACAAAAGGGGGTAACACAACCTGAATATATGCAGTCTAGAAGCATAATTTGTCTATCAAAGATACAGAGCGATGCTAGTGTACATGCATACTCTCAGGAGTATAATGATATTTAATTTATGCTTCAGTAAATAAAGCTTGCCTAAAGATCAGAAAAGCAAAACAGCCCAGCCACTACAGAAGTTTCCATTTACATAGGGGTGCATGATCTATTTTGCATAATTAGCCTCTATAAAGATCATCGAAGAAACCTTGCAAATCTTAACATGCTTACATTATATAAATCTGCAAGGAACTAAAGTCAAGAGATTGGGGAGAAAAGAGTGGGATTATCACTTATTCTGATAACATATTTTGCAGTCTCAGTTTTAAAATAGAGTGAGATAATCAGTATGGATTCCACCCTTTCCCTCTTCTTCAAACACAGACACATTCTAAAGAGAATTCAACAATGAACATCACACTCAGTCAACTCTATTAAGAACAGATGGTATCTACTAGTTCTTAGTATACTAGAGTATTCTGTGATTCTTTTTATTAAAAAAGTGTGTTTTGCTTGGAATCCAAATGATTGATGGACTTTAAGGGCAGAGATATGAATGTACTTACTCATACAGGGAAGTGGCTTTCTGCTTTCAACAATCAGAAAGAACAGAGCATAATAGAACTTGGGCTCCCTGATTAGGTCTCTTATCTGACTAAGATTGTAGTTAAACATTGCCCTTTTGATCAAACCTTAACTGATCTCACTTCTCAGAGTGTGGCAATGAGTACTGTCACTGTAACTCAGCAGCTTGAGCAAAGCCAAGGTTATTCTAATTTTATACCAAAACAGATCCAACAGTCAAGTCCCACAGAATATGAGTGAAAACTGTAAACAAAAGTACATGAAGGTATAAACTTAGGACAATGATTATTCAGATAATTAACTAGAGATTTTCTACTTAAATATCTAAAAGATTTTCATGAGTCTTATAATTAGTAACATGAATGGCATGGGAGACGTAGCTAATACTTGGTCACCAAAGTGATGGCTTGTGAGTGTACACAGAGAATCGCTGTATATGAAGGATCCAAATGAGCCCATGTGCACTGTCCCTTTCTAAACACAATGGAGGCAACTCTAATGGAGCCAAAATTCAATGAAATCTGCCAACAAACATTACGTTTGATCACATATGAGGGCATCAGGTGAAGGCTTCAGGGACTGCCACTAGAAATGCAGAACCAATGGCTGACTAAACTCACCTCTGACAGATTCTCTATTTGATCCCTTGATCTGTGACTTCATCTTCCAAGAACACACTACCCCCACTTATAATAATTATATATACATGTATATATATAATACATACATACTCATGTATATATTCCCAAATACCCAAGGAGATAACAATACTTAGGGTGCTAGCAAGTGAAGTAATGATATTTTATGTATCATTTTCTAGTGCTGGGTACCATTATGTTGAACTGAATTGGGTCTGCAGACATTTATATTTTTTTTCTGACCACTGAATGTTTGTAGTGATCCTCTGTAGGTCACTGAGACACCTTATACATAAACAATTAATGATCAATCTTTATTGCTCTGCAGTAGTGTTTCTAGTTATTGTTGGTTTTTAAAATATGCTTTCTGTGGTATATGCTTGATGCTGGATTTTATGCATAAAGAGTAGTAGGAAGCCGACTTCCATTTAGGACATTTGTATTATCCTTTCTTTAATTCGTATTACATTCAGTCCATAACTTAGTGAATGAAGCTCTTCACAGTTGGATACCCTCACATTGATGACTCAGCGTCATGCGTCATCTGGGTGGGTCCTAGAGAAGGGAGTATTGGAGGGATGAATGTTGTCAGTTCTAAGTTTCCTAAATGTACTTGTGAATGGATGTGTGGGGTTATCCCTTTTGCTAATAAACCTGAACAGTCTCAAAAAAATGAACTCAAGATTGTCAGGAGCCATGTGACTTCTTGGGGAAAAAGGCCTGCGAATAGCACCAATGGGTCTCTTTGTGCTAAGACTCTGGATGCCCTGATCCAATTGTCAAGAGCTCTGGACAGCTT
>LOEQ01012984.1:2037-23416 GCA_001685075.1 Bramus lutescens
CACTTCCAGCTACTAGGCTCCTTTCCTGATTGCGCAGAGGGCTATGGTCTGGGACAGTGATCTGCAAATTTTGTCCTTTAAATAAATAACTATTCTATTAATTATAATTCCGAACAGGTGTGGGATTTTTTCATGACTTATGCCTTCAGATCATGGGTTTCCACATGGTTTCTGCTACAGCATGGGTCAAGGACATCAACATGGCTTAGGGTGGCATCATAGAATATGGACATTCCTAAGGCATTCAGTGAAAACATCAACCAAGGACATCAACACAGACTTTTGCCACAAAATGGACCACCCTAGTGATAGAATGGGCCGTGGACATCCACAAGCCCTCATTGGCAGCAAATACCATAGATATCAACACGACCTCATGTGACAATAATGGTCATGCTTATCAACTCAACATGCCCTAAAGAGGCAACAAGGCCCATGGACAGCAATACGATTGCAGGTAACACCTCAGATAAAGGATATTCATTCGTCCTTCAGGAGTGTTACTGGCCAATGAAATCACACATCCCCCAGCCAAAGCAGAAATGTAGATACCAACAAGTTTCTCAAGTGGCACCAGAGACAACAGATATCAACATGGTCTCGCATGCTAGTCAAGCATACCAACAATGGATAGAAGCAACATGGACATCAGCATGGCTTTAGGTGGCAGCATAGGCATCCCTATGGTTTTTGGTGGTAACTTAGGCCATGAAAATCAACATAGCCCACCCCCAATGCAGTAGTCTCCTGAGTAGGGTCATGGACACCTGTGTGGACATCCACTTGGCCTTAGGCAGCAACACAAGCCTCATACAGCACATTGACATGACCTCAAGAAGCAACACACATCAAGGACACTAACATGACCTATTTTCAATAAATCTTTAAAAAAATTCTTACACTCGAAAATGAATTTATGAAACGAAAGAAAAAGGAATAGACATTAACTATTATAGCAAGACTATTGCTCTGGTTTAGTGTGTTGTGAGTGTGTGTGTGTGTGTATTTGTGTTCACAGTATGAGGATGTATTTTAATTTTCTAGTAGGTGAGGTTAAAATCAAAATCATCACTAATGTAATACAAATTATTTGGAAAATAAGTAAAGTCTTTTATTATATTCTGTCTATATGTAGTTGTTAAATTTTTCACTACATGGTCAATGGTAGAGTGTGTACCTCTCTTCTGGAAGGACTCTGTAATGACAATAGTGTTTGTGGTCCTGACTAGATGATGATCTGTTCAGTCTGTTGTGCAGTTTGATTTGGTCATTTCAATTTATTGAATGGTAGTTCATGAGACTAAGGATTAAAAATTATTTAAAAATTTTCTATAAGTGTATTTTTGTTCTTGAGTTAATTTTATGCAAATTACCAGTTCACATATGTGTAACGTTGCAAGCAAAATGATTTAATTACCTTGACTATTTGGGAAAATGTACACATAGAAAAAATGTCCACATGGTCATGTGCATCTGCTAATATGCTTTTCAATGTAGCAAAAGTTATTGTAGATTATGCATTGAACATCAGTCATTCAGTAACCAGGAGATAAGAACCTTAGTTCAAAAAACGTAAAATGTACAAGTGTCACGGAACACTCATTCAGCAGCTATGCTTAGCATCTGTCACTGTCTCTGCCATCTAAAAGTGTTAGAGAGTGCTATCCCCATGGCTGATCTCTAATGTCTTACTTCTGCACTGGTGGAGCTCAGCATTCTCCTTGTTCTTCGCTGGAGCTGCTCTCACCATGCTGTCGCTTTTAATTTTTCTGGCTGGCTCTGATTTCTCCTAGTTACATGAATCTCCATCTGCTTCCTTTCCTGGTGGCAAAGCAGTCCTGCCTCTAGGCTTGCATTTCACCATCATGTTTCCAGTTTCGCTGTTGTATTTTAACTATATTTTAAATGTGTAACAAAGTTGATTGAAAACTGAAGAAATGTCTAGTACTTGTTTAGATCCCCCCCCCCGCAGGGAAGAGTTAGTCTTTGCCACCAACTAAACTGTTTTTAACTGAGGTTCAGACATTCCTTGCAATATGTTTCCAGGAACCAAAATGGAAACTCTAAAGCAAACTGTTTCCTGTGTTTAGCCTCTTCATTTAAAGACAGCTGGTAGAGATGCTTATCTAACATAAATCTTGACTTTGCTTCTTAAATCCTGCACATGAATTGCGAATTCTTTGTTGCTTTTGTTGAATGTTTAGCTATAGCTCTTGTTGATAGGTAATGATTTGTATTAAGAGAATATAATCTTCAATTCCTAGCTTACTTAAGAGCTACATGACCTGAGAGAAACCATTACCTAGCTCTACTCTATCCCTATCCTACTTTTCTTTTTATGTAAAAAATTAAATTCTAAGGGAAAATATTGAAATTTGTAAATTTTTCAGTGGTTAGTAATGGCTAATGAAATATGAAAAAGTAAATAATTTTTCACTTAGCAGGCATGTGCAACCAGTAGACCAAAACCAGCACATGTTCCAGCGTAAGAATTTGTAGAAGACATCAGGCCACAATGTTAAGTGGTTGGGTTCCCATATAATAGACATGCTATCAACACTCAAAAAATACCATCAGATTTGTTTAACACTTTAGTAAGATAGTATATTTTCCCCACGAATAAAACTTTATTTGATTAGAGATAAATTAATACTGCTCCTATGATCCATTTTGTTTTTATACTGCAGTTCAATACATGGGTCCAATTTTATAATGTTCCACTTGAAAAATCTATTCATTTAACATTTTACTTTGTTACTAGCTTTCTTGTCTTTTCACACTTTCACTTTGAACTTGTCTCTATTACAACCATAAAGCAAATTTACAGATCACTATTTTATCAACCGATTTGTTCACAGCTCTGTTGACATAGCATAGCAAAGTTAATCATTGTGTTGTGTACATCTTTTATCTTTTTGCTCATTTGCTATACCACATAGCAAAACAGTGATTTCTAATCATGCAATGTCTACTTTTTCTTGCTCATTAAGTTTCTGAGTAATTCTGAAAGAGAAAACATATTGAATTAATTTAACACATTTAACCATGCAAATTAACAACCTCTATTAATCTTTCAATATCACTCAACAATTTTATTTTTTGCCTTATTTTTTACTTTTTACAACAAATAATAAGTCCCTTTCCTTTACCATAAAACTTCCAATATCTCTTCTTCTTTCCTTTTCATTCTGAACAAATTATTCCACTGGCCACTTCACAAGAAGATCAAGATAAAATAAAACCTAATAGATAAGTAAGAATCATTTCAGTGCATGTTATGGTAGATATCTATCAATATTTGCAATTATTTTTCTCTTTTCTGTTTCTCTCTGTTAACAAAGAAGGATTCAAAAATCTTATGTGGCTTGCCAAAGGCCAATATTTAAGCTCTAATAATGATTATTTTTATCTGAAAACTTGACTAAGCTGAATGATTGCTAGATAACTTGCAAAGCATTTATATTTTGGCATATCTTTCATGATGTTTTTGGTGCAGGATCCTATCCTTATCTTCTGTACTGAGTTAAGCTGATCATTACTTTGTGCCTCCAAAAGATGAACTTGGTTCTGTAATTTAAACTGTATTTAAACTAAATACTCAGAATCTAATGCCTTTAGACTTGGTAGGGACTGATCATCAGTCTGTTGTTTTTGGACCCATCATTTTTGAACTCTAAACCCTCTTAGGTCTCCTGCCTCAAACAGCTATATCCTGGGTTTGGCTTCTCAGTTTCAATAATCATGTAGTCGGTAAATCTCCCATAGAGCTAGAGAGGTGGCTCAGGGCTTGAGTGCACTTACTGCTATTGCTGATAAGTATGGTTCCCCAAACCCATGTCAGACAGCTCATGTCTGCACTTGATCCAGGAAACTCAAAACCCTCTTCAAGTATCTGCAGCAAACTGCACATTCACATAAACACACACACACACACACACACACACACACACACAAATGGTCTTTTCCAAAGTAAAAAAATAAATCTATTCATACATATTTGTGTTATTGTTATGCATATAATCCTCATGAACATAGTTCTTTTCTTGAAAAACCCATTTCATTTCAGAAGAAATGTTTCAAATTCCATTGTAAGTCATTATGTTAGCAAACAAAGCACAACTTATGTAAAAGTTATAGTTAACATTGTTCTAGCCTCCAGTTTCCTCCAGCTTACAAAACAGCACAGTGTAATAATTATAAATCATTGGATGAGTTTAGAAGTAATAGAACTTTCATAAAGAAACAGGGAAATTATAATCTATAAAAATGTGGATTTGTGCGTGGCACACATTTGCTGCAGTTGGTGATTTGATGTGGTGTGTAAGGAGGTCACTTTCCCGTGTATGAGGTTTTACAGGATCTAATGCAGCATGATTTATTCCTTAACTTCCAGGAAATTAATGAAAATATTATTTGTCTGGGAAATGAGTTTGTGTGCATTTGTAATAGGATTTTCTTTGCCCACAGCAGTAGCTGAGCCTGTAGTAAAAATGTGCCACACTAAAAAACAGAACTGTGATTCCTGCTGCTGTTCCTTTTTTTTCTTTTTGCTTTGTTGTTCATGTTCTTCATCGTATTGAAGGGAAAGGAATCGTGTTTACTTCATTACAATGCAGGCACAAATAATACTATGCGTAGAAATGTGCCAAGATGCCAATTACTCTTGATATCATTATGCAAACTTTGCCAGCCGCTTAAGTTTATTGAATACTCTGAATTACAGTGGACAAAATAATCTATTATCAGGTCACCTGAAACTCAGTTTTAGCTGTTAAAAAGAAGTCAGAATCTTACTCCAGTGGAGAGTTATTCTGTGATAATTGGCTCTCAGGATCAGGTTTGAGGAATGCTTTATGAAATTGGCTTTCTTCCACACTCAAGATTAATCCTTGTTCCATAGTCATTTTATCATGAATATCTTTTCTCCGTGTAGAAAAGGGAATATGGACATGCATTTAATTTACAATGGTAAAAGACATAGTTAACAATTAATGTGTCATATTTTTAATTAGTCAGTATTAATTATAATTGTTCTATACTGCTACATTGTAATTCCTTCAAAATAACTGTATACCCTTGCTTTCTGGATTCTCCTGGGATTTGAAATCAAGGTTAGCAGGTTTGCTTCTTGGACTTATTTCTATACTGATTTCATCTATTTCAGTCTTGGTATATAACCTCAAGTAAATTTGCATCCTCTTACTTTTATCATTTCTCAAAGAAGTATTCTTACTTAAACTCTTACAAAGTATACATTTGCAGATCCTCCTCTCTTACAGAAAGAGCTCTATATTTAAATTTAAAAAAAATTGACTTTAAATACTAGATTGGCTATTTAGTTCTATAAAGACGTTATTTAATTCAGGTATGGTTGAGGGTGATATTTGTAGAATGGAACCTATCTTTCTTGGAAATCTACTTAACAATGTAGTGGAAGAATAATGGTTTCTGGTATAATATTTCAAAAAGTAAAGCATATAAAATGGATGAAATCTTATTTTCAAAGTTAACTAGCAGAGATATTCTTATGCATATGTACTAATCTTACCAAAAATAAAAAGGGTACATTTAAAATATTTATTTTATGTATATAAGTGTTTTGCTTGAATGAGTGTATGTTAAACACTTGTGTGCCTAGTGCCTGCGGAGGTCAGAAGGTAGTAGGTCTCCCTGGAACTGGAGTTATGAATGGTTGCCAGTTACCATATGGTTGCCGAAAACAAAAACCTGGTCAGTTTTCTGTAAGAACAAGTATTTATAACCTCTGAATCATATCTCCAGGCCAAATTGGACCATTTTAAATAAAGTTTACCTAGAGATTTTCTTTCAAATCAAAACTAGAACATTCATTGCCCATAATTTGACAACTAGAGCTAAGGGGAACAGGTGTTAAAGTACTTGCACAGGATAACAATTTACAGGAAAGGGAAGGCATATGGGTTGACTAGGCAAGTGTGATATAGAACCAGAGTAGATTAGCTCACAATGAGCACATGTCTGTTTTTTGAAAGAAAAGAAAACATAGGAGAACAGATATGAATGATTGTATCATGACAGATAAGAGAAAAAAATGAAAACCGGAATGGAGATACCCAAGCCAAAGGACTTATTTTGAGTATGAGGAAGAAAGTCACTTATGGATGAGGAGAGATGGAAGAGCTAACAAATATGAATTGGACCCCCCTTTCTTCTCATCTCTATGTTATCCCATATCTTAGCTTGGGAAAGCATAAAGAGGAAGCCAATGTGACCCATGTCTTAGGTTCTATTTTCCTGTTGCTAAAATAACTTTGCTGACAAAATAAAATAAAAGGTCAAAAGCTTTTGTTCTACCTCACAGTTCAAAAGCTCAAAGGCATCATGGTTGCAAAGATGATGTGACCATAAATTGACTCTGTTTATGATATTACAGAACAACGAGAGAAGGCTTCTGCTCTGTAAATCCAATTCTCCATATACACAGTCCATGGTCCTAGAAAGAGAATGGCTTCACACACACACACACACACACACACACACACACACACTGAGTAGTTCTTATTTCAATTTATGCCATTACCATAATCATCCAATAAAGGCGCTGACAGAGGCCAATCCCCCATATGGTTCTGGATTCTAATAAGTTGACACTTAACATTAATCTTCACACCTTGTATTCCTGCTTGGGGCAATTGTCAAAAGAAGCTCATTTTTCTCCTGTGTATTGTTTATTCTTGTCTTTTTGTATTTTATTTATTTATCTTCTTTATTTCTTTATATATTTTTAGAAGAGAACAACCTATCTTCTTTCATTATACATACCAATCCAAGTTCTCACTCCCTCCCGTCCTCCCATTTTCTCCACATACCCTCCCATTCCACCCCCATTCAATCCTCAGAGAGATTGAGGCACATTGCTTTGAAGAAGTTCAAATCCCTCCCTATTATATCTAGGCTGAGCAAGGTATCCATCCAAAGTGAATAGGTTACCAAAAAGCCAGAATATGTAGTAGGGATAAATCCTGGTACCACTGCCAGTGGCCATGCAGTCTGCCCCAGCCATGCAACTGTCAACCCCATTCAGAGGGGATAGTTTGGTCCTATGCTTATACCTTCCCTGTCTGGCTGGAGTTGCTGAGTTCTCATTAGCTCAGGTAGACTGTTTCAGTGGGTGTACCCATCATGATCTTGACCTCTTTGCTTATATTCTCATTCTTCCCACTCTTCAACTATTCTTCGGGAGATCAGTCCAGTGCTCTGATGAGGATCTCTGGCTCTGTTTCCATCAGTTGCTGGACAAAGGTTCTATGGTGATATTTAAGATATTCTTCAGTCTTATTATAGGGCAAGTCATGATCAGGCACCATCTCCTCTATTGCTTTGGGTCATCCTTGTGGATTCTGGGAATTTCTCCAGAGTCAGGTTTCTTGCTAACCCTATAATGGCTCCCTCAATAAAGATATCTCTTTCCTTGTTCTCATCTCTGTCCTTCCTCCATTTCGACTATCCTATTACTTCCAGCTCTCCTCATTGTTTCCTTTTCACCCTCCCTTCTCCCCCACCCTCATGCTTCCAATTTTGTCAGGCGATCTTGTCTATTTGGACTCTCTAGGTAGATCTATATATATTTTTCTTAGGAGTCACCTTATTTCTTAGCTTCTCTGGAATCATGAGCTGTAGGTTGAATATCCCTTGTTTATAGCTAGTATCCACTTATGACTTATGAGTGAACACATACCATATTTATCTTTTGGGGTCTGGCTTAACACACTCAGGATAGTGTTTTCTACTTCCATCCATTTGCATGCAAAATTCAAGATATCATTGTTTTTATCAGTGAGTAGTACTTTAATGTGTAAATGTGCTACATTTTCTTTATCCATTCTTCATTTGAAGGACATTTAGGCTGTTTCCAGGTTCTGACTATTACAAATAATGCTGTTAGAAACATAGTTGAACAAATGCCTTTGTAGTATAATTGAGCATTTTTGGGTATATGCCCAAGAGTGGTATTGCTGGATCCTGAGTTAGGTTGATTCCCAAGTTTCTGAGAAACCACCATACTGATTTCCAAAGTGGTTGTACAAGTTTGCATTCCCACCAGCAATGAATAAGCATTCCCCCATACTCTATATCCTCTCCAGCATAAACTATCATTGGTGTTTTTGATCTTGGCCATTTTGACAGTTGTAAAATGGTAGCTCAGAGCTGTTTTGATTTGCATTTCCCTAATGACTAAGGATGTTGAATATTTCCTTAAGTATCTTTTGGCCATTTGAGATTCTTCTGNNNNTGGCCATTTGAGATTCTTCTGTTGAGAATTCTCTGTTTAGTTCTGTACCCAATTCTCTAATTGGGTTATTTGGAACTTTGATGTCTAATTTCTTGAGTTCTTTATATATTTTGGAGATCAGTCTTTTGTCTGATGTGGGGTTGTTGAAGATCTTTTCCCATTAATTAGGCGGTGTTTTTGTCTTATTGTCTGCATTCTTTATTTTATAGATGTTT
Source organism: Bramus lutescens (assembly GCA_001685075.1). NCBI lineage: Eukaryota > Metazoa > Chordata > Mammalia > Rodentia > Cricetidae > Bramus > Bramus lutescens. The sequence continues at coordinate 10,525 of LOEQ01012984.1, forward strand.
CTCAGTTTCAAGAGGCCTTTAATTCATTTGGTGTTGAGATTTTTGCATATGGATAGATATGAATCTATTTTTATTCTTCTACATGTTGACATGCAGTTATGACAGCACCATTTATTGAAGATGCTTTTTTTCCATTGTATAATTTTAGCTTCTTTGTCAAAAATCAAGTTTTCTAGGTGTGTGTACTAATATCCAGGTCTTTGAGTTGATTCCATTGGTTAAGCTCTCTGTTTTCAGGCCAATATCTAGCTGTTTTCCTTACTGTAGTTTTGTGATAGAACTTGATGTCAGGGATGGTGATGCCTCCAGAAGTTCCTTTATCGTACATGATTGTTTTGGCTACCCTGGGGTTTTTTTTTCGTACGAAGTTGAGTATTGTTCTTTCAAGTTTTGTAAAGAATTGTGTTGGAATGTTGATGGTGATTGCATTGAATCTATAGATTGCTTTTGGTAGGATTTCCATTTTTACTATGTTGATCCTACCTATCCAAAATTATGGGAGATCTTTCCATTTTCTGGTAACTTCTTCAAATTCTTTCTTCAAAGACTTAAAGTTCTTGTTGAATAGGTCTTTCACTTCTGTGGTTAGTGTTACCACAAGATAATTTATGTTGTTTTTGGCTATTGTGAAACAGGATGTTTCTCTGATTTTCTTCTCAGCTTCTTTATCATTATTCTTATCAGTTTTAGCCACATGGCTCAGTACCTTTTTCAATGAGGCCATCACATCTGGCTTCTTTTGCGGCTGGGCCAGGACTGTACCCTATTCCCAGAGTTCTCCTGTTTTCCTTGACTCACCTCTACTTCCTGCCTGGATACTGGCCAATCAGCATTTGTTTAAAGTATAATTGACAGAATACAGACCATGGTCCCATACCATATCTTGAAGAGATATGGAGAGAGTAGACAACATTGTCTTGTTCCTAATTTTAGTGGAATCACTTTGAGGTTATCTCAATTTAATTTTAATTTTATATTGACTGTCAGCTTGCTGTATATTGTTTTTTATTATTTTTAGATATGTTTCCTGTATCACTGATCTCTCCAAGACCTTTATTATGAAGAGGTGTTGGATTTTGTCAAATGCTTTTTCAGCATCAAATAAAATGATCCTATAGTTCTTTTCTTTCAGTTTATTTATATGATGGATTGCATTGATAGTGTTTTTGTATGTTGAACCAGCTCTGCATCTCTGGTTTGAAGCCAATTCGATCATGGTGGATTTTTTTTTGTGCTCTTGGATTTAGTTTGCTAGTATTTTATTGAGTATTTTTGCATCCATGTTCATGAGTGATAATGGTCTATATTCTCTTTCTTGGATGAGTCCCTTTGTGGTTTTGGTATCAGGGTACCTGTAGCCTCATAAAAAGAGTTTGGCAATGTCTCTTCGGTTTATTATGTGGAACACTTTGGGGAGTATAGGTATTAGCTCCTCTTGGAAGTTCTGGTAGCATTCTGCAATAAAACCATCCAGCCTCGGGCTTTTCTAGGTTGGGAGGTTTTTGAAGACAGCTTCCATTTCCTTGAAGTTTATGGGTCTATTTCAATTGCTCACTTTGTCTTGATTTAATTTTTGTGCATGGTATCTTTCTAAAATATTGTCCATTTCTTTTACATTTTCCAATTCTGTGGAGTACAGTTTTTTGAAGGATGACCTCATAAATCTCTGAATTTCCTCAGTGACTGTTGTTATGTCCTCCTTTTCATTTTTGATTTTGTTAATTTGGATGTTCTCTCTCTGCCTTTTGGTTAGTTTGGATAAGAGTTTGTCTATCTTGTTGATTTTCTCAAAGAACCATCTCTTTGTTTCATTGATTCTTTGTATTATTTTTGTTTCTATTTTGTTGATTTCAGTCCTCAATTTGATTGTTTCTCATCTTCTACTCTGCCTGGGTGAGTCTGAATCTTTTTGTTCTAGAACTTTTAGGTGTCTTATTAAGTTACTAATGTGAGCTTTCTCCATTTTCTATATGTGGGCAGTTAGTGCTATAAACTTTACTATTAGCAATGCTTTTATAGTGCCCCATAGTTCTGGAAATATTGTGTCTTCATTTGCATTGAATTTAAGAAAGTCTTCAATTTCTTTCTTTATTTCTTCCTTGATCCAGGAGTGAGTCAGTAGTTGACTGTTCAATTTCCATGAGTTTGTAGGCTTTCTGAGAATAGCACTGTTGTTAAATTCTCACATTAATCAATAGTGATCTGATAAGACACAGGGGTTACTCTATTTTCTTTGTATATGTTGATGTTTGCTTTGTAACTGAGTATGTGATCAACTAGAGAAAGTTCCAAGAGTGCTGAGAAGAAGGTGTACTCTTCTGTGTTTGGGTGGAATTGTAGATGTCTGTTAAGTCTATTTGATTTTGTCATCTGTTAATTCTCTTATTCATCTGTTAAATTTCTGTCTGGTTGACCTGTTCATTAGCGTGAATTGGGTGTTGAAGTATCCTACTATTAGTATGTAGGGTTTGATGTGTGATTTAAGGGTTAGTAATGTTTCTTTTAAAAATGTGGTTGCTCTTTATTAGGGGCATAGATGTTCAGGATTGAGACTACATCTTGATGAATTGTTCTTGTTTTGAGTAAAAAGTGTCCTCCATCTCTTCTGGCTGATTTTAGTTTGAAATCTATTTTGTTAGCTATCAGGATAGCTACACCTGCTTCTTAGGTCCATCTTATTGGAAAACCTTTTTCCAACCTTTTACTCTGAGGTAATGTCTTTCTTTGAGGTTGAGGTGTGTTTTCTCTATAAAACAGAAGACTGTTTTTGTATCCATTCTCTTAGCCTGTGCCTTTTTTAAGGTTAATTGAGTCCATTGATATTAAAAAAATTAATTATCAGTGGTTGTTAATTTCTGTTATTTATTGCTAGTACTGTTTGTGTGTTTCCCTTCATTATTTTGATGTTGGGAAGTTATCTGTTGCCTGTGCTACTGTGTGCAGTTAGCTTTCTTGGGCTAGTGTTTTCCTTCTAGTACTTTCTGTAGGGCTGGGTTTGGGAATACGTATTGTTTAAATCTGGCTTTCTTGTGGAATATCTTGTTTTATCCATCGAAGGTGATTGATTGCTTTGCTGAGTATAGTAATCTGGACCTGCATCCTTGGCCTCTTAGTGTCTGCAGCAGATCAGCCCAGGACCTTCTGGCTTTCATGGTTTCCTTTAAGAAGTTGGGTGTAATTCTGATATACCTTTATATGTTAATTGACATTTTTTTCCTTTGTAGCTCTTAATATTCTTTCTTTATTCTCTATGTTTTGAATTTTGATAATTATATGGCAAGGGGAAATTTTTTGATTCAGTCTACTTGGTTTTCTGTAAAATTCTTGTACCTTCATAGTGATATCCTTCTTTAGGTTGGGAAAGTTTTCTTCTRTAATTTTGTTGAATATATTGTCTGTGTCTTTGAGATGGAATTCTCCTTCTTCTATTCCTATTATTCTTAAGCATGGTCTCTTTAGGTGTCCCAGATTTCCTCGATTTTTTTAAAGAATTTTTTTGGATGTGATGTTTTCTTTGACCAATGAGTCTATTTCCTTTATAGTATCTTCAACACCTGATATTCTTTCTTTTATCTCTTGTATTTTGTTGGTTATACTTGTCTCTGCAGTTCCTGTTCATTTACCCAGATTTTCCATAACCATAATTTCCTTGCTTTGTGTTTTCTTTATTAACTCTATTTCAATCTTCAAGTTTTGAACTGTTTATTTCACCTGTTTCATTATTTTTTTCTTGGTTTTCTTTGAGGGATTAATTTTTTTCCAATTTTTTGTTGGTCTTTGCCTCCATTTCTTTAATGAGTTGTTCATTTCCTCTTTAAAGATCTCCATTATTTTCATAAAGTTACATTTAAAGTCATTTTCTTCTGCTTCTTCTAGGTTAAGATGATCAAGTCTTCCTGTTGTGTGACCACTGGGTTCTGGTGTTACCATGTTGATTTTAAGGTTGTTAGATGAATTCTTAAATAAGCGATTACCCATCTCTTCATTTAAATGAGGCCAACAGTATCTTTGAGTCTTGTTCCAATCCTTGTAGTGGTTGTCTGAGTGTTTGGGAGTTTTTCTTGGTCGGCTCTGTACTCTCAATGTCTGTGTTTCAGGGAGCCTCTGAAGCCTCTTTAAGCCTGCACTCTTGGTCTCCTTTCCTGGTTTGCTCTCTCTCTTGGTCCCCTCTGTGTAGTAGCAAGCTCTTGGTTCTCTCAGTATTGTAGCAAGATCTTGGTCCCCTCAGTATTGTAGTAAGCTCTTAGTCCCTCAGTTTTGTAGCAAGCTGTATTTCAGAGTTCCACAGAGGTTGTAGGAGGATATGCAAGTTTGGAGGCAGGATGGGGCTAGTAGCTTGCAGGGTTTGGTGGATGGGGATGGGTATTGGAGGAGTCTACCTGCAGGAAACTCTCCTGATGGCTGGCTAGAAAAGCCAAGGGAGTTGGGGAAAGGGCCTGTATTTTTTCCCCCCACTGTGGACATCCTACAGAGTGTGGTGTCCTGCCACGTGGTTGTTCACTCACCTCTTTGTCCCCTCAGTATTGTACCAAGCTGTGTTTCAGAGTTTCACTAAGGTTTCAGGAGAATAGGTGAGTTTGGGGGCTGGGGGGCTAATAGCTTTCAGGGTTTGGTGGATGGGGTTGTATATTGGGGGAGCCTACCTGCAGAAAACTCTCCTGCTGCCTGGCTAGAAAATCCAAGGGAGTTGGGAGAGGGACATGGAGGGTTCTTTGTTGTTTTGTTTTGTTTTGCTTTTTTTTTTTCAAGACAGGTTCTCTCTGTAATTTTGGAGCCTGTCCTGGAACTAGCTCTTGTAGACCAGGCTAGCCTTGAACTCACAGAGATCTGCCAGAGTGCTGAGATTAAAGATGTGTGCCACCATTGCCCGGCTGGACCTGGAGATTTGTCCCACTGTGGAGGTCCTAGAGAGTGAGGTATCCTGCTACATGGCTGCTCACTCACTTCTTAGTCCCTCCTCTATTCTTGCCTTTACCTGATTTATCTCTCTTGGAAATGTCTTTATACATTTATCATACATAATTTCTTCTACCACCTATCTTTCATGTTATCTCATATATTTATTTTTGTTAACATATTTAATCATCATGTCTCACAGAATATTCATATATACATATAATTGTTTTCATTTTTTGCAGAAAAAGAATACTATATTGGAGTAGTTATCTAATTTTCTCTCTGATCACTGTTCTACCTTTGAATATTTTATACTAAACCACTTTTATTCACTCATTTTTAATTACTTCTGTTTTAGTGACATCTTAAACCCATATTTATAAATCTAAGGTACTTAAGTTTTTCAAAAATTGTCTTGTCTTGATGTTGGCCTTAGTTGGGCTAATTGAGAAGAAAACTCTAGCTCATCAGGTGCATAGTGTTCAATTCAACCTTGGCAATTATTTTGCTTTTCACACATCAAATCCAGTTGTTCTGTAAATGAAATGGACTTATTATCTAAATGCACCCAAATGTGAGATTTTCCCTTATTCCCTGCAGTTCCCCAGTGAAAGTCTCAGTCAACTTCTTCTTGAACTTCATATCTGCATGTTTTGTCTTCAGTATTGTCGTCTTTGAATTATTTTCTGTAGAACCACGAAAGCAACATTTCTTTAATGATTTGTCACACCAGTCTTTAACTAAAAACCATTGGGCTTTTTTCCAGGTCATAGTCAGAAATGAAAGCATCTTTGGCTACACATTATAATCCTGACTCCAAATTCAGCCAATTTTCCCTTGTTACTTTCCTGTGTCAGCTATAGTTTCCTTACACCCTGGTGTGTTCTCAAGTTTAAAGATATATCTACTTGGACTGACCTTGTTCAAATTATATGAGACACCATCCTATTTCTCTAGACAAAATTCTTTTCAGTCTTGATTTCACAATTATAGCATTAAAACTATAGTACTTCTATATTATGACTAACTCCTATCTATGATTTCTCTGTATTGAGCTTATTATGATGGTATAAAATTTAAAATCTTCATATTTTAAAAAATGTTGAGAAATTTATAACACTATAAATGCTATAGGATTGTCTGTTTAATAATATTCGGATATCCTAAATAATCTAAAATTCAATAAAATTAAAATGGATATAATAAGTAATTTCTAAGCAATAGACAAAAATATAAAAGATGAAGGAGTTATGATATATACATATATGTGGATACATGATATACATTCATGGAAAATGGCATTTAAGTCCTTCTTTAGTTTCCATTTCACTAAGCCTTCTTTAACTCCCCAAGACAAAGACGTATCACTATTGCTTATTTTGTTAACTCATATAAAAGAGCTCAAAATTAGATTACTAGTCACTTCCCCATTATCAAAGGAGGCTATTTTTTTGTATGACTCATTGACATATCATGTTTAATTATACAAATCTATAGTATTAATTTTTTAGTGATATCTTTATTCTAAATTATTTGGCTATTTTTAATAGTAACTCATAGTCTTTTTATATGCCTCTACTCCATACATAGAGTCATTATATGAGGTACAGATATAACATTGTTGAGAAATACTGATATGAATATGCAATGTATTTTAAACTCTTCTCAGTATTTGTTTCACCTGACCTATATATTCTGTCAAATCGCACATTTTCATGGCTGCAATATTAACATAAAGCTGATAGAAACCAAGAGGTTAATATTAGTATTTTATACTTCCTATATGCAAACTTCATGGAATTATTTCCACTGAGAAACTGTCAATTATTTTTCAGATATTTAGAAATATACTAAAATCAAATTTAAAATAGCCTCCATATTCACCCATATACTCACCACTAATCCAGTTGTTAGAGGTGTGTGTTGATATTTCTCATCAATGGAAAAGGACAGCCCCATTTGTACTCAATTTCCATCCTGTCATGATTATGAAAATATTGGAGGAAAGGACATTCTTAAAATTATCTTATTATGAATAGCCACAATATTGTCTCTGGTAGTGTTTCTACATTTAATTGAAAATAGATTATTTGTGCACAGCAAAAGAGATTAAACACTCATTCTACTGTAACAGATGACACTCATATTTTATTAAGTATCTTTCACTAAAATTATTTTTCTATCTATGATGTGCCCAACCCTATTCTGAAGAATTATAAAAGACAAAAGCAGTTAAAGTTCCTACTAACAATTAGGGATGATGGTAATAGTGCAGGGAGTTTTAGTGTGTTAAGATTCTAAAATTCAGACTAAATAACCATTAGCATATATCTCTGTGGCATGACAGTTTAGGCCAGACTTTCTTGCATCGGTGTGTTTAGTTTCATATCTGGTCTTCCTATGCCCTCTTGTATTGTGTTTACTCAGTCACTAAGTTGGTCTGTAGGAGAGGACTACTGGTTAATCACAGCCTTGCCAAAGAGAAGTGGTAGTCCTTCATCATACAACAGAATAGCTCTGATGACATGTTTCAAGATTTCAACAGCAACACCAGTGTAAAGACCAATGATGAATATGTCTATATGTTTTCATCCTATATTTATCATAATAGCAAAGGACAAAGCCAACCAAAAAAAAATAATGTGCCCATGATTACTCTATAGCATGCACAGACAGTAAGGTGAACAAATGACAAAATTCTTAATTTAGTTCTGTGTAATAGATGATGAGTAAATCACAAATACATATACAACTGTTAACTATCTTCTATCAAAGAGGATCAAATATTCAGGAGTAATGACCCTTTGAAGATTTTAACTTGGCTTAGAATGAAGTTGAATAATTTAATTCAATATTTTTGGCTATCTGCTTTTGTATTTGTGTGCCTGGATTCTCACAATTTTACAAGAAAGAAATGAAATAAGGTATAATTTTATCCAAAGAAACAAGTGTGTGCCCAAAGAATATTGAGGACACTGCTTAATCTCAAGAAGATAAAATGATACTTATAGAAGTGTATAATCAATATACTTTATGTTAGTTTATAATTAGTTATGAACAAATAATCAGATAATACTTTGATCAAAATTAATCAAATCTTTCCTGGTATGTTGTAAATTAACCCCAACGACATTCTCATAAATGAACCATGAATCGATTCTCTTTTCAAAAAAATATTTAAGGAATAACAAGATAAAAACTCTTCTATTTCTCAGCTTGTCAGTAACATCAACAAGCAGATAGTAAAGGTGATACAATCACAGCCTATTATAAATGTCACAGACATTTTCCTTTATATTTCATTATTATTTTAGAAGTTTCTCAGATATCAATTATGTATGTAATAGAAAACAGAAAGAACTTTATTCTTCATGTTGAGTGGAAAGACCTCATAATCTTCATGTCTGTAACAATCAGTAACAAATGCTACCTTCTTTTTAATTCACTGATAAGAATATTTCCATCTTTCTCAGTAATGGGTAAGAAATAATAATGACAAATGTAAGGTATAGAGTGCTTTTATTCACACTTCCAGAACATTCACAAAATGGCAGCAATGTAGTTAAAATGGAAAACCTTTGGTGAGGTTCTCATAATCACTAAAATAAAGCATACATATTTTTCCAAAAAAGCAATGTTGAAAAATTCTCATAAGATATTACCTTTTGATTTTCCTCACTTGCTTGATAAATCACTGTAATAGTCAACTTATGGTAATAGATTATCTGGGGATATGCTAAATTTCTCATCCATTGTTTATATGCTACTTTATAAACTATATTCAAAAGTATTCTATTGAATACAGGCAAAAATAAAAGAATTGCAAAATTCCATATTTGAGGTTCTTTTAAAGGTGATGTATGTTCCTATGAACAATGTCAAGCATTAAATGTGTTAGCAGTAATAAATACATGAACACAGTGCCAGTCGATCTTCTTGTATAAAAATATACAAATGGAACTATTCTGTTAAATAGATTATGTAAAGGACATATATACAATGAAATTTTGTGGTTTCTATGTGTGTCTATGACATTAATCTTTCAGAATATACAATAGTACATTCTAAATGATGATTAATACATATGACTTAGTATTTATAAAGTAACATGTGTCAAGGTATTGCAAAGAGAAAACAAATACGAAGATTTAAGGTTGGAGTGGTGGTTCAGCACCTAAGGGCAAACATTACTGCAGCATAGGACAAAGTCTTTATTCCCAGAACTCACATCGAGTATCTCATAGTTACTTATTACTTAATTTTCAGGATTCTGAGACCCTCCACCACCCTATGTAAGCATCTGCACACATATGGTCCATATAAAGGCAAACAAGAAAATACAGGCACATAAAAATAGATAAATTTTAAAAGCATTAATTTGAAAATTTAAAGACTTAGGTATGCATTCAAGTGATGATATAAACCTAAAGGATATTAGATCATATGATCAAAAATGCACATCTTCCTTCCTCAAAGTGGAAGTTTTCCTACATGCAAATTGGGGATATTAAATTAAGCACTTTAGATGCCTTCTGATTTATATTTCTATATCTCTGATTTTCTTCTATGTTGAGACATCAAGGACATGTTGTAAAAGCTGTCATGGAAATAATACAGTGAAATTTCAATAGCATAACTATAAAATGCATATAAATACTTGCAAAATCATGGTTATTGGAGAAAAATATACATACACTGATTTACTAAACGAGCATAATGCATTTCTCCCGATAGCCACAAGTAATTTTAGTCTCTGCAGCATTGGTGAACCTTCTCTCTGCAACAAACAAGCAAGCATAATCCTTAATGAAAACCTATAAACACCTGGCTTATACTTACAGATGAATGTAGTTTTCGTACCTCATCAAGGGAACTTGTCTTTTCAATAAAGGAATACTACTACAGAAAAACATAACAATCAAAATGAAGAGTTGTATAGCCTTTTGCAGTGGATACATCACAGAAACACATACATGCCTAAGGCTCAGAAAACATTGCTGCAGAAAAGGGGAGAGAAAGATTGTAGGAGGCAGAGGGTCAGAGAATGTTATGTGATATTGTCTCTCCTACTAAAATCAGAAGTTATACCTGCAATATCTCACAAGTATTATTATCCATACTGCAACTGAACAAGGATGATGGAAGAAGAATGACAATGAATAACAGGCCAAAGTGGACAGGAAAACTCATGAGACTTCATCTAAATAATTTATTAAAGAGATGGTCCTCCCCAGAAAAGAGCACACCAGTTGGTTATCCAATGTCAAAATATCTGTCATACTTGTATGTATGTGTGTGTGTGTGTGCGTGTGTGTGTATAACAGTAAGAGTATATGGAGCTGTTTATTACTCTTTGATCCTTCTTTCTTGAAATAAGAAAGTTTGTAACTTATTTTGATGTTTTTCAGGGTATACAACTAAAATAATTTGGACTTTTAAAGAGATATTGAACTTTTAAATAAGCATAGTTTTTAAAGACTTTGAGGTATTTAAAGATAAAAGAAAGTATCCGCAGGAAAAGAGTGTGGGATGCTGACCCTGAATACATTCACATTCTGTCTACTACCTGCTTGCTATTTGATAATTCCAAGATGATTCAGTACATGAATAATTTGTACTGAGTAGTGTTCTGGATTTTCTCTATTTTTCTAGTCTGTTGGTATTCCATGTGTTATTTCATTTACATGAGGCAAAACAGACACTTTTCTCCAGAAAAAAATGACCCAGTATATACTATCCACATAAAGACAAACACATTCTACTTCATGCTTAGTTTCAGTCTCTTTGTGTCTTAATTTGTTTCTCTCTTGCCTCCCATCTCCCTTAATATCATCTATATTCTACAGAGAAATAGAAATAGACTCCATCAATAAAGAAGCTGCTTAACTTTGGATTAGAAATCCCAGTGTTCCCAACAACTTGAGTTTCTTCCATACCTCCTAAAGAAGTTCTGGCCTCATTGAGTTGGGTGAAGATCTATATCCGAAGTAGCAGTTCTTTACAAATAACTCAACTGCCATTCCTATCATATTGTGTATGTGAGCAATGAACCTATTATTAACCCTCAAGGAGCAGCTACTATATTTTATGATTATTCCTTTTGGTATCAACCTTATACTTCTATAAGATAAAGACATCATTTTGATTGTAATCACTTTTAACCATTAATGGAAAATGAATATCACATAGCATCTGCCTACAGTATTGACTTCATGAGCAACTTGGATGTCTCATTGAGGAGAGCTAGAGAACTATTTCCTGTGATCTTTTGCTATGAGTATATTAGCTCTTCCTCTGAAAAAACTTAAACATGACACTCCATTAACATAGTTAACTCAAAAGAAACAATTCTAAACTTACTTCTCATTATAAAACTCAGTAATTGTATAATTATGACAGATTTTTTTTCAGCAGTTGAAGAAAAGTTCATCTTAGGGGTTGGGAAACATATACAGCAAGCACACAGGAATGAAGACTTTCTACAAGCAGAAGAACCCAAGAAGTCAAAATTCAGTTTCTTTTTGTGGGCCAGAAGTGTTTAAAGCTTTTAAGGATTCTCCTCCCATGACCTAAAGTTGGACAGTGTGAAGAAATGATTGCTGATTGGCCCAGAAGTGTTGTATAAGTATGTCCTTATTGGGCTTTGAACTTGTTGAGCCTTTTCATCAGTAGAAAAACCACTGTCAGTAGTAAATAGCCCACAAGAAATGTCTCTTTTAGCTGCCAGGTTTTTGTCTTAAGTCCAGAAAGTGAGGAAAAAGTTATATATCTTAGAAGTTTACCATCTTACTTCCCTAGTCATTGCTCCTCCCTATCCTATCTTTGAGTCCATATAAATCCTATACCTCCTTCCCTACTGTTAGAGGTCATCCTAACTTATGTTAAGGGTTTGGAGGTACAAACCATTCTAACTGCTTCACATTGATAAAAGCGGTAAAGCAAGACAGCAGAAAAAGTGTCTCAAAGGAGGGTGGATTTAAAGGAACAACATAGCATTTAGTTTTAAGGCAAAGACCAAGAATATGCAAGGCAGCACAGTTATGACATTGATTATTCTTACAGCATTATAGGTGAGTGAGGCAGCCTCAAGACAGAGTTTTAAATAAATGATGTACCTCTTCAAATGTTTGTTCTAAAGACACATAATTGAAAGATTAGTTGAAGAACAGAGTTCTTTGTCACCAAACAAAGTGATGCAAAAGAGTTCTGTAAATTCCAATGTCTTCTGAATAGTTTGTTGGACACCCAATTTTGTTCATCTGGCAGCACAGGTGGAGCTATCTCTTGGATCATCTCCTTGTCATAGTCAGTATCATTCTAACATGCTGGTGGAAATACAAGGCATGACACACATCAGGAATTCAGAGAAATAATAAGGTGCTACCTTAAGCCTTCAAATTTGATTCAGTTGAGGAAAAGAAACAACACAGAGAGAGAGGGAGAAAGAAAGAGAGAGAGAGAACAGAGCCATGGAGAGAGATAGAGACACAGAGATTCAGATACACATATTTATGTAAAAAGAATATTATCTAGTTCCTGGTAAGAATGTAAATTCTTGGAGTGTCTGGGACCATATCTAAATTTGTTCTAATGAGGTGATTTCTGGTATGTCACTAGTTAAAGAAATAGGATGACTATGACGATTTTACCAGGTGACAAGAAATTTCTGACCTTTATGTAGATACGGGCTTGTAAACTGTCTTTCAGTTAGTCAGTTATATTTAGATGCTAACAAAAAGTAAACCAAGAAAAGCACTGGGTTTTCTCTGACCCACACTGCAAAGGCTTATATGATTTGTTTGGGGTAGAATTAACTCTGTAGAATATAAACAGAAAACCAGGACTAGATAGCATTATGAAGAATTTCTTCCAATCTTTAGAAAATTCCCTGTCTAGAGTTTGCTAAGGCTTGCATGTGTTCATTTGTTAAAATTTAATTCAAAAAAACTCCCTTAGAGAAATGGATGAGAAAAATAACAAAAAGTTCGAAGAAATG
>LOEQ01012985.1:7817-19239 GCA_001685075.1 Bramus lutescens
TAAGATGGTATCTCAGAGTTGTTTTGATTTGCATTTCTCTGATGACTAAGGATGGTGAACATTTCCTTAAGTATCTTTTGGCCATTTGAGATTCTTTTGTTGAGAAATCTGTTTAGTTCTGTGCTCTATTTTTTAATTGGGTTATTTAGAATTTTAATGTATAATTTCTTGAGTTCTTTATATATTTTGGAGATCAATCCTTTGTCTGGTGTGGGGTTGGTGAAGATCTTTTCCCATTCAGTAGGCTGCCTTTTTGTCTTATTGACTATGTCTTTTTCTTTACAGAAGCTTCTCAATTTCAGTAGGTCCCATTTATTTATTGTTGCTCTCAGTGTCTGTACTACTGGGGTTATATATAGGAAGTGGTCTCCTGTGTCCATGCATTGAAGACTACTTCCTGCTTTCTCTTCTATCAGGTTAAGTGTGGTTGGATTTATACTGAGTTCTTTAATCCATTTGGACTTGAGTTTTGTGCATGACAATAGATATAGATCTATTTTCATTCTTCTACATGTTGACATCCAGTTATACCACCATTATTTGTTGAAGACACTTTCGTTTTTCTATTCTATAACTTTAGCTTCTTTGTCAAAAATCAGATGTTCATAGGTGTGCAGATTAACATCCGGGTCTTCGATTCAATTCCATTGGTCACCCTCTCTGTTTTTATGCCAATAGCAAGCTGTTTTCATTACTGTAGCTCTATAACAGAGCTTGATGTCAGTGATGGTGATGCACCTAAGTTTTTTTTTTTTTTTTACTGTACATGATTGTTTCAGCTATCCTGGGTTTTTTGTTTTTCCAAATGAATTTGATTCTTGTTCTTTCATGGTCTGTGAAGTATTGTGCTGGGAGATTGATGGGGATTGCATTGAATCTATAGATCCTTTTTGGTAGAACTGCCATTTTTACTATGTTCATCCTACCTATCCAAAATCATGGGAGTTCTTTCCATTTTCTGATTTCTTCTTCAGTTTCTTTCTTCAAAGGCTTAAACTTCTGGTCAAATAGGTCTTTCACTTCTTTGGTTAGTGTTACCTCAATATATTTTATGTTATTTGTGGCTATTGTGAAAGGTGATGTTTCTCTGATTTCCCTCTCAGCTTCTTTATCATTTGTGTATAGGAGGGCTACTGATTTTTTTGAAGTGATCTTGTATTCTGCCACATCACTGAAGGTATTTCTTAGTTGTAGGAGTTCTCTAGTAGATTTTTTGGGGTCACTTATATATACTATTATATCAACTGTAAGTAATTAAAGTTTGACTTCTTCCTTTCCAATTTGAATCCCCTTGATCTCTCTCTCTCTCTCTCTCTCTCTCTCTCTCTCTCTCTTTTCGCCTGGGAGGTTTTGATGACAGTTTCTATTTCCCTGCAGTTTATAGGTCTACTTAAATTGCTTACCTTGTCTGGATTTAATTTTGGTATATGGTATCTATCACATTTCTTTTCCATATTCCAATTTTGTGGAGTCCAGGTTTTTGTAGTATGACCTAATGATTCTCTAAATTTCCTCAGTGTCTGTTGTTATATATCCCTTTTCATTTTAGATTTTGTTAATTTGGATGTTCTCTCTATGCCTTTTGATTAGTTTGGGTAAGGGTTTGTCTGTCTTGCTGATTTTCTCAAAGAACCAACTCTTTGCGTCATTGTTTCTTTGTATTGTTTTCTTTCTTTCTACCTTGTTGATTTCAGCCTTCAGTTTGATTATTTCTTATCTTCTACTCCTCCTGGTTGAGTCTGTTTCTTTTTGTTCTAGAGCTTTCAAGTGTGCTGTTAAGCCACCAATGTGAGCTTTCCCCATTTTCTTTATGTGGGTATTTAGTGCTATGAACTTTTCTCTTAGCACTGCTTTCATAGTCTCCCATAGGTTTGGATACATTGTGCCTTCATTTTTTTTTGAATTCAATGAAATCTTTAATTTCTTTCTTTATTTCTTCCTTGACCCAGGGGTGGTTCGGTAGTTCACTGTTCAATTTCCCTGAGTTTATAGGCTTTCTGAGACTAGTATTGTTGTTAAATCCTAACTTTAATACATTGTGATCCAATAAGACATAGGGGGTTACTTCAATTTTTTTGTATCTGTGGAGGTTTGCTTTGTTATCGAGTAAGGGATTAATTTTAGAAATGGTTTCATGAGGTGCTGAGAATAAGGCATTTTTTTGTGTTTGGGTGGAATGTTCTATAGATATCTGTTAAGTCCACATGATTCATGACATCTGTTACTTCTCTTATTTTTCTGTTAAGTTTCTGTCTTGTTGACCTGTCCATTGGCAAGAGTGGAGTATTGAAGTCTTCTACTATTAGTGTGTGGAGTTTGATGAATGATTTAAATTTTAATAATGCTTATTTTACATATGTGGGTGCTCTTGTATTAGGGGCATAGATGTTCAGGATTAAGACTACATCTTGATGGATTGTTACTGTTATGAGTATAATGTGTCCTTCTTCATCTTTTCTGATCGATTTTAGTTTGAAATCAATTTTGTTAAATATTAGGATAGCTACACCTGTTTGTTCCTTAGGTTCGTTTGATTGGAAAACCTTTTCCCAACTCTTTTACTCTGAGGTAGTGTCTGTCTTTGAGGTTGAGATGTGTTTCTTGTATACAGCAGAAGGCTGGATCCTGTTTTCATATTCATTCTCTTNTCCCATAGGTTTGGATACATTGTGCCTTCATTTTTTTTTGAATTCAATGAAATCTTTAATTTCTTTCTTTATTTCTTCCTTGACCCAGGGGTGGTTCGGTAGTTCACTGTTCAATTTCCCTGAGTTTATAGGCTTTCTGAGACTAGTATTGTTGTTAAATCCTAACTTTAATACATTGTGATCCAATAAGACATAGGGGGTTACTTCAATTTTTTTGTATCTGTGGAGGTTTGCTTTGTTATCGAGTAAGGGATTAATTTTAGAAATGGTTTCATGAGGTGCTGAGAATAAGGCATTTTTTTGTGTTTGGGTGGAATGTTCTATAGATATCTGTTAAGTCCACATGATTCATGACATCTGTTACTTCTCTTATTTTTCTGTTAAGTTTCTGTCTTGTTGACCTGTCCATTGGCAAGAGTGGAGTATTGAAGTCTTCTACTATTAGTGTGTGGAGTTTGATGAATGATTTAAATTTTAATAATGCTTATTTTACATATGTGGGTGCTCTTGTATTAGGGGCATAGATGTTCAGGATTAAGACTACATCTTGATGGATTGTTACTGTTATGAGTATAATGTGTCCTTCTTCATCTTTTCTGATCGATTTTAGTTTGAAATCAATTTTGTTAAATATTAGGATAGCTACACCTGTTTGTTCCTTAGGTTCGTTTGATTGGAAAACCTTTTCCCAACTCTTTTACTCTGAGGTAGTGTCTGTCTTTGAGGTTGAGATGTGTTTCTTGTATACAGCAGAAGGCTGGATCCTGTTTTCATATTCATTCTCTTAGCCTGTGTCTTTTTATAGGTGGATTGAGTCCATTGATATTAAGTGATATTAATGACCAGTGGTTATAAATTCTGTAAATTCTGGTTAATTTTTAGTAATAGTGTTTACGTGTTTTCCTTTTTTGGGCTATGCTGGTGGGGGTGTTATCAGTTGCCTGCCTGTGTTTTTGTGGGTGCAGTTAGCTTCCTTGGGTTTGAGTTTTCCTTCCAGTACTTTCTGTAGGGCTTGGTTTGTGGATTCATATTGTTTAAATCTGTTTTTGTTATGAAATATCCTATTTTCTCCATCAATGGTGATTGAAAGCTTTGCTGGGTGTAGTACTCTGGGTTTGCATCCAGGGTCTCTTAGTGTCCGCAACACATCTATCCAGGAACTTCTGGCTTTCATGCTTTCCATTGAGAAGTCAAGTGTAATTCTGATAGGTTTATCTTTATATGTTACTTGATATTTTTCCTTTGCAACTCTTAATATTGTTTCTTTATTCTGTGTGTTTTATGTTTTGATTATTATATGGTGAGAGGATTTTTTTTTGATCCAGTCTATTTGGTGTTCTGTAAGCTTCTTGTACCTTCATAGGGATAGCCTTTTTAGGCTGGGAACATTTTCTTCTATCATTTTGTTGAATATATTTTCTGTGCCTTTGGGCTGGAGTTCTCCTTCTTCTACCCCTGTTATTCTGAGGTTTGGTCTTTTCATGGTGTCCCAGATTTCCTGGATGTTTTGTGTTAAGAATTTGTGTAATTTAATGTTTTCTTAGACCAATGAGTCTATTTCCTCTCTAGAATCTTCAGCAGCTGAGATTCTTTCTTCTATCTCTTGTATTCTGTTGGTTATACTTGTTTCTGTAGTTCCTGTTCATTTACCCAGATTTTCCATATCTAGAGTTCCCTCAGTTTGTGTTTTCTTTATTAGCTCTATATCAGTCTTCAAGTCTTGAACTGTTTGCTTTACCTGTTTGATTTTTTTTCTTGGTTTTCTTGGGTTTCTTTGAGGGTTTTAACAATTTCTTCTAAGTTTTTGTTTGTCTTTTCCTCCATTTCTTTAAGGGAGTTTTTCATTTCCTCTTTANATCCAGTCTATTTGGTGTTCTGTAAGCTTCTTGTACCTTCATAGGGATAGCCTTTTTAGGCTGGGAACATTTTCTTCTATCATTTTGTTGAATATATTTTCTGTGCCTTTGGGCTGGAGTTCTCCTTCTTCTACCCCTGTTATTCTGAGGTTTGGTCTTTTCATGGTGTCCCAGATTTCCTGGATGTTTTGTGTTAAGAATTTGTGTAATTTAATGTTTTCTTAGACCAATGAGTCTATTTCCTCTCTAGAATCTTCAGCAGCTGAGATTCTTTCTTCTATCTCTTGTATTCTGTTGGTTATACTTGTTTCTGTAGTTCCTGTTCATTTACCCAGATTTTCCATATCTAGAGTTCCCTCAGTTTGTGTTTTCTTTATTAGCTCTATATCAGTCTTCAAGTCTTGAACTGTTTGCTTTACCTGTTTGATTTTTTTTCTTGGTTTTCTTGGGTTTCTTTGAGGGTTTTAACAATTTCTTCTAAGTTTTTGTTTGTCTTTTCCTCCATTTCTTTAAGGGAGTTTTTCATTTCCTCTTTAAAGGTCTCCATCATTTTCATAAAATTATGTTTAAAGTCATTTTCTTCTACTGCTTCAAGTCTTCCTGTTGTGTGACCGACCATTGGGTTCTGGTGTTACAATGTTGTTTGTTAGGTTGTTGGCAGAAATCTTGCATTGGTGCCCACCCATCTCCTTCTTCAAATGAGGCCAGAGGCCAGAAGTGTCTTTACATCTTGGCCTCATCCTTGCATTGGCTGTCTGAGTGTTTGGGACTTTTTCTTGGTCTGCTCTGTACTGTCAATGTCTGTCTCAGAAAGCCTCTGAGGTCTCTGTAAGCCTGCTCTCTTGGTCTCCTATCCTGCTTTGTTCTCTTGGTGCTCTCTCTTGGTCCCCTCAGCGTTATATCAAGCTCTCAGCTCTTAGGCAGAGTGTGGCTAGTATCTTGGAGGGTCCAATGGATGGGGTTGGTTTTGATGGAGACCACCTATAGGAAACTCCCTACTGGCTGGCTAGAAAAACCTCTTAATTCCCCTCAATATTGGAGCAAGCTGTGTTTCAGAGTTCCACTGAGGTTGCAGGAGGATAGGCAGACCTGGTCGGGTATTTACAGTTTTGCAATCATGTACTTTTCTAGTGAAACCAACAACTCAGTGGTTTGATGATATCTCTAAATAAAATGAAAAAGAGGTATTTTGTTTTTGGTTTGGTTTGGTTTGGATTTTTTTTGCCATTAGGTTTTCACATGTCAGTATCATTAAGTTCTGGTAGCCTATCAAAATTGTGGAGGCTATTGTCACTATAAAAAAAAAAGAAGTGCAATTTTGGTAATTAAATGTTGTTAACCAGAAACAGAGGCACACACAAGTGCTTATATTTGTTGAAGGTAGAAATCACAATAACTGTGGATACATGTGGACTCAACCACTTAGAACAAGAACTTTTGGAACAAGAAGTATGACATTTCTATAAAACCACTTAAAAATACTGGTTTTGTTTTTAGGAATATTCCTCATTACCAGTAGACATTATGATCTAGTTTTATTCTGTTGGTGCTGCGCTAATACACTAACCAGGAGCAACTCAGGGAAGAGAGGGTGGATTCAGTCTTACATCTCCAAGCCACAGTGCTTCATGGAGGGAAGTCAAGACAGGAACGCATGGCAGGAACCTGAAAGTGAGAACCTTGGAGGAACATTGCCTGTTGGCTCACTCTCTGACTCATTCATACATATTCTTGCTTAACTAGCTTCCTCAAACAAAAGTATGACAGGGAATGGGGGTGTTCACTGGACTGGGATCTCCTGTATCAATTAGCAATCAAGACAATCTCTCATAGATATGGCCATATACCAACTCAATCTAGACAGTTCTTCAATTAGGCCTTTCTTCTTAGATGACTCTAGATTGCTTATTTGATGATTAAATCTAACTAGGATACATGGCATTTATAGGCCCTCAGGTTGCCCTGAAATATCTATCATCAACTAGATTTTATTTGTGGGGAGTGGTATAGAAAAAGGGATAGAGAAAGGGATAGAATAAATACAAAGCTCTGGTAACTGACTACAATTCTATTTAGGAATGTCCTTGGGGAAAACTTCTTTTCTCTTAAAGGAAGGCAATAAAAGTAACGTTTTCTGTTCATAGAACACAAAGACTTCCAATTTGCCACAGAAGTGAACCTCTAAGATATAAGTAAAGAAAACAGAAGGGTAGATTTTTGAAGTGTCTCTGCACGAAGGAACCACAGTGTGTACCACAGGATGCTCGACAGCAGACCTGGCCTAGCCTGGCTACTGCTGCTCCCCAGCTACATTTTGGGGGGTAGGAGGGTGAAAGTTCATTCATTTATTTGTGATAGAGTTTGGAGTTGTATTTTTTTCATACTCTGAAATTATAGCCATCACCCCATGATGGAACAAATGGTCCTGACTATTTCGCATTCTAAGGGCAAGGTCACCATGAACTAGGCAGAATCATTACTTTGTAGATTGGTTTAAATGGGCGTTCTGCCAGCACATCAGCTAGTGGAACTTACACAGCTGCCTCTGCTCAACAGATGAGAGTCAGGACGGGACTGAGAGCAAGGCAGGTTGGCATTTGCCTTACACCTCCCTCCATTGCTCCTTCTCTACCCAGATGACAGAGTTTTTGTTGCTGTGGCTTTGGGACAATGCCTTTCTAAGCTGTCCTGGAACTTGCTGTGTGCTGACTTCAAACTTCTGATTCCCCTGGCTTTCAAATGGACCTTAGTGGACCCAATATTGTATACCTATGCTCTCAACCTAAGGGAGTCTCTCAAAATTCAGTTTAGTGAAATAGAATTTCCTAGAATGGATCTGGATTACAAAGGAATGTGTTTTGAAATACAGTGCAGGGCACAAACTGACCAACCATGGATGGAGTTGTAATTGTGTTATAATCAATGTTTGTGGAGAGAAATCTTCAAATACTTTGGAATCACAAGAGTGACCTTTGCCATGACTGTCTGGTGGGAAACTGAGTCTGTTCTTTGTTTTTCTGCTCACCTCTCTTAGACTTCACCTAGCATATACCAACATCTCCCCAGTACTTTACAGTTAGATAAATATTCATAGTGTATCAAGTGCCATGAATTAAACTTAAATACCAAGAGGTATTTATTTGCATAGAATAGAGGCAATGATGAACAGCACTTAAAAATGCACAATTTAGGCAGATTCCTAGAGGGGAGAGGTGTAACATATTAAACTGTAGGGGTGTGTGTGTGTGTGTGTGTGTGTGTACTCAACAAGTCCCAAATAAGCCCAGATGGCAGGGGACCACAGAGAACATTTCTTTCTTAAAATATAAGGAGCATAAAAATATAAGACATGAGAAATATAAAAGAATAGTTACATAAAATATGTAAAAAAATCCCCCTACTAACTGTGAGTAGATCCATGGAAGCAAGAGTTGATTTTGGCTTTTAAGAAGTAATTTAAGTTTTCAGAATGAGAAAGACGATGGGTGTGGCTCAAAAAAAGTCAGAGAGTAAATGTGTTTGACATGTGACCTGGGAAGTTCACATTTTTGTGTGGAGGTCTTTAGAGGGAAAGGGAAACAAAATTAGAAACAGCCTTCAGGAGCTTAAACAAGTGAGAAGCCCTGAAGTTTAAATTGGATTAGCTTCAAGCTACACATCTGCTGATGCAGGTGGCAAAGTGCCTGCCCAGATGACAGAATTTTTGTTGCTGTGGCTTTGAGACAATGCCTTCCTATGTAGCCTAAGCTGTCCCGGAACTTACTGTGTGCTGACTTCAAACTTCTGATTCTCTTGTCTCAGCTTCACGAATGCTGGAATGGCAGGTGTGTCTGCCTACCCAGCTTAGTCAGTACATTTGGTGGGGGAGAGACTTGGGAGAAGATAGACTCTGAGACCCCAGGCTGTGGGAGTTTTTCCTCATTGCCATGATGTAAGCATCAGTAGCTTCAAATGATTAATTTTAAAGACCATACAAGTTTAGGAAATAAGTTTAGGTTGGGAGACCCTTAGAAGGGCATAAGGAGAGCTCATTGAGGTAATAACATTTTAACAGACCTCAGCAATGTGCTGCGAATAACTGTTCTTTATGAAAGTCACACCTTTTAGTAATGCTACCAGTGACAAAACAGAACACCGTGTCTGGAGAAATCAGTTGCAAGGGATGCTTTCATATTAAGATCGTTTTACTTAATAGGTTTAAAGAAAAATATTTAATGAATTACTCTAATTAGGGCATTTATAAAATCTAATACGTATTGGATAAGTCAGACACAACACTCTTCACCTGAGATGTTATTTTAAACTCCATAATAAAGTGATGAAGAATTCTTCTTTTGTTTTGAGTTTGATTGACATGCTTGTGCTGAAAGATGGTGGGCCCAAGACTCATCTCCTCTCTGTGCTCAGAACTACAGACTTCATGAAGTGCGTCTCATGGAGAGAGTCCTTGAGACATAGAGATTCTTGAAGGGGAATTAAGGCAGGCTTTCATGATTCTTCAGTTGGCAAATAAACCTAAAATTCTTTTTTTTTGGAATCCCAAGAAAATAATATTTTTTTAACAAATGTCAGGATTTCTTTGGGAATTAGATAAAAATCAAATTTTAAGAAGTCAGTGGGAAGAAGAGTTTGTGATAGTTCTTAGACTGGGCTTAGAGAGCCACGTTGCTGAAGAAAAATCAACCTGCTTTGTCAGTGTAAATATTAGCTCTGGACTTTTAGGTCAGAGTGGGGAAAAAGGCAAATGTTAAATTGACAGTAAAACTGGGATGACAGCTATAAACTCATCTTCCAGGGAGCATCACTAGATGCTGGAAAAGACAACTTGGGCAATTTAGAGAAGGAATCTTATGTGAGAAAAGATAACAACAACAAAAGGCACAGAGCCTTTTGAACATGCTGGAAAGAGAGCGGGGGAGGGGTGGAGGAATTTGTATTGGTTTCCGGGAATTAAGTATAATGATCATGCTTTCAAATAATAGCTTAGTTTTCACTTTGGTTTGCTTTAGGAACATGCATGCATGTGCCTCGTGTGTGTGTGTGTGTGTGTGTGTGTGTGTGTGTGNTGTGTGTGTGAGAGAGAGAGAGAGAGAGAGAGAGAGAGAAAGAGAGAGAGAGAGGAAGCATGAGCATGCATGTGTCTACATGAGTATATAGCAGGTGTGTGATAATAAGAGAATTTTTTTAGTACCCTCACGGGGTATGGTCAGAATGAAACCGAAAAGCTTCTTGTAAGTAGAAAAATAATACATTTTCAGACTGTGCTGATTGCGTTTCTCTTTTCTTCTTTTCTAAAATTTTATTTTATTTAATTAAAGCTTTTCATTCCTTCTACGTACCAACCACAGTTTTTCCTCCCTTCTCTCCTCCCATTCCCTGCCCACCCCACTTCCATCTACCCCCCTCCTCATCCACTCCTCCATATTCATTCAAGAAGTAGCTGGCCTCCCATAGGCTTGAACAAAGTAGCGCTGAGCTCTGTCCCTGCATAAAGGCTGGGCAAGGAGTTTTTTTTTTTTTCCTGGTTGCATTTTTCATCACCAAAAAGGATTTTCAGTTATTTCCATAAATAAATAAATAAATAAATGTACAAAAGCCATCTAGCTTGGGCCTCTACCCATATTAGCATAAAAGGGGGATAGGAGTCTTTGAAATTTGAGGCTTTTGTAAAAAAAAAAAAAAAGGCTTCCTCTACCACAGCCAGTCCTTGGGAATCATGTCAGTTTGAGGGGCACAGAACCCTTCCTTTCTTTGAGTTAAACTCCTCCATGTTGGGACTCTCTTGGCTCTCAGCATCTTTGCTATGCACACATTGCTTATTACTGTCATTTTCTAGAGCCTGCACGTGTTTCTGGATTCTATTTACATACTACTAAGTAATATACACAGGCTTGTTTTTCACTTCTGGCTTCAGCTTGCCCTTCTTCTGTCTAGTGGCACTGTCCTTATCAGGCCCTGTGATGATGTCTTTACAATAAACAATAGGTTCACAGAGGCCTTCCACTCCTTACAGCCCCAGGTGCTGTTCTTGGAGGCAATGACAGAAACTGGAGACTCAGGTTGGCTCTGGTGACTGGGTCCCAGGTCTCTAACTTTCTTCTTGTTCTGGCAGCTGCAGCTGAGGTAGACGTTGCAGTCCTTCATATGACCAAGACACCATATCAGAAACACTGTTTGTTCCACATCTGGGTATATTCAATTTCTTAAAGTGTTTGTATTGCCAGGCCAATTTGCCATACATGACAAAATAATTAGACCACTTATCTGTTGGTCAATGAAAAGCTCATTATAGGGTGGGAACCTATCTCTCCTTGCTACCTCACGTATTTCTACCACTATTGATGACATAGGTGAGAATCAGAGGATCAGATGGGAGAAAGCACAAATTACACCTGCCTGGGCCTTGGGTGCTGAGATTCCAGCCTCTGGCCTTTGTTACAGCAAGCGGCAATAGCATGATGTTAAATTTTATTTGAAATGCTATCTTCTCGCTTGCTCATTGTCTCCTTCTATTATCTTTTGCAGCCTTAGCCTTGAGAGGGGTCACATGATTCCATCTGCGGCATCGCGCAATAGCACAGGGGCAAGATGCTGTTCTCTGTTCCCTAACCACCCTGACTGCCTCAAATGGTGCTCTTCCTGAGAGGGCCCAAGAATGAATGAAAATCTTTGCTCTGAGTCCCAGGGAGAGGAAATCAGGGGCAACATCTAAAATAAGATCTCCTGATGTTTCCTTTCTTTTACAGGGATGTCCCCAGCTAGGTCCTTGGACAGCAGAGGAGAGGGTGCCTGAACTGTCCTTGCCCCACTGTCACACTGATGATTATCTCGAATATCACCACAGAAACTTCGTCAGGTGACAGATGGAGATAGAGACAGAGACCCTCATCAGAGCAACGGACTGAGCTCCCAAGGTCC
>LOEQ01012986.1:5149-17185 GCA_001685075.1 Bramus lutescens
AGAGCACTCGCTGTCGGGCTAGCGGAAGGCGGAAATGGGCGCCATCTTTAAGGCGCGGCACTACACAGCTCTCCACAGCGCTGTATACCAGGACCGGGGCCACAGAGATGTGAACACGTAGAGGAAAAGAACAGCAGGACAGGTGAAGCTCACTGCTCCCTGACAGAGCACCATGAAGACTTAGAAGGGCTGTACCTATCCCCACTGAAGATACAGCAAAGTAAACAATGTGTTTTACACACTGAGGTGAGCATTAGGCTGGGCACAGGTTCAAACCCAATGATTTTCTTGGAGGAAAAGGTATGACCTCCATTAGCTCAGATGACCTGCCGCCATGTGCTCCCGAATGCCGCAAACACAGGTGGTCCTGTAGCCTTGCGAGACCATGTGACCCTTGTAGAGAGAATGAAAATAGCAACACCTCAGACCTTAACACAGGATTTCAAACTTTCTGTGAGTTCTAGTGAGCAGTGAACAAAGACTGATTTTTGCTTTAAGTCTCTTCATCTGTTCAATACAGCAATATGCACTTTGTATGACTATAAAGATTTATATTCTCATCCAAAAGACATTTACTGAGTTCCTACTATGTTTTGGGCACAGCATTAGGCACAGACGTAAAATGATTAACAGCAGACCCACACTCTATTGCTCTGGACTTTACAGTCTAGTAATGGAAATGGACATCAAGAAAAGAATATCAACAATTTATTGTTGGCAAAGATGAAAATTACCTAAAGCCATCAGAGCATATCATAGAAGACCCTGCCTAGTCTGAGAAATCAGGAAAGGTGGACTGGAAAGGTTATACTTAGACTATGTCTAGATGACGTCTAAGGAGTCATTAAACAAAGTGAGAAACAAATGGGGTCTGGTTGGAGGGGTCAGTTGGGTGGTCAGTTGGGAGGGGTCAGCTGGGGGGGTCAGTTGGGAGGGATCACTTGGGGGGGTCAGTTGGAAGGGGTCAGTTGGGAGGCGAAGCCTACTCAAAAGGCTGTGGAAGGGACCCCACTGCAGGAAGCAATCATAATCAGGCCTGATTAGCTGAAGCACATAGAGCAAGAGAGAGAGTGTACAACACAAACTGGAAAGGGATTTGGGCCCTGACAACCACGTCCTTGTCCTAAGACCAACACCATGGGGGTGTTTGGCCCAGATCATGATAAGACAGGCATTTAAGAAGGTCTTCTGGAGAAGCAGCAGTGGCCACAGATGGACCAGTTAGGTTGTTACTAAAGTAGTTCAGGCCACACATGATTAAGATTGGTTTGGACTATACAGCTTTTGAGATGTCCGGTAGAAAAAAATAGAATTTGAGATAACAGCACAGAAATAGTAACTGTTTAAGTGGTGTTCTATAGATAGACAAACCTATAAAAATAAGACTGCCACTTGAGACAGGAGTCCTGACTTAAATCAACCATTCCAGTTTCAGCTTCCTCAGACTATCCTTGTGAATAAAGCCCTCCACAAGAATGTGGAGCCAAGAGCCCAGAGGACTGGTGTCTTTGATACAGCCACATGTCCTACCTGGAGACAACTCCAGGATAATATCCGAGAGCCCAGAAGACAGGACTCTACCTGCGTGTGGCTGGGCTTATAAATCCAAATCTATTAAAAAGTAAATGTCAATCCCAGAAAGTGGTGTCTGCTACTAACTATAGGAAATGAGAATTTCAAGTCCACTGTACCATGGACACAAGGATTTTGGACCCAAAATTTTTAGTTGGCAGGCTAACTGATGAGATCATCATCTAAACAGGCTGGTTTTGACCACAGAGCCACGTACCACAAAGGATGGCCAGAAGCTTTCCTTTAAGAGCCGTCCTGACTTTTCATAGTGAACTTTGTCTTCTTGAGAAGATGATTCCATGAGGTTATGAAGAGGCACCCACGCCCCACAGGGGCTTCATTGCACAGGAGCTGTCAGCAGTGGAAGATAGAGAACGCAAGGCTCCTGATACAGTTACCATAGCAACCAACCCAGATCTGGACCATTTTGTTCACAGACAAAAAACCCAGTTCAGTGAACACTGTGGGGAAGTGGGAGCATCTTAGATTAACCAGGCTGTCTTCTGGCCCCGAGCAATCTGCAGGATAAGACCTTGCATTAGGCAAAGGTCTTCACTGTGACAAAGCAGAGGATTTGCTAAGCTCTCAGCTCTTACTGGGCCCATTTAAGTTCTAGTGTGAGATAAAAAAAATGCTCTTCTCTAGGCAGGAGGCCTGAAGTTTCCCTTGTGCTCAGTTTGAAGTGGTAATGGTCACACCACAATAAACAATCATCCAGTTTGACAAACTTTGTCACCTGACAGGTCAGGAGACTATAAAATCAACCCTTTCTGGCTTCCAATTGACAGGTGAGGAAATGGGTTACAGTTTTATAAGTGAAAAGACATTTGCATGGCGGCTTGGGTGTTGATATGCAATTCACATGTAAGGTCGCATTGTCCCATTTCTGAGAAATGCGTTCAGAGGAGCAGCAAAGAGTCTTCTCAAGTGAACAGGCACTTCATCCATTCACCACCTCAGTTTGTGTTTCTTGAAGGCTTGCCTTGTGCCTTGGGCTACAGAGTTCACCAAAGCAGGGACTCTGCCAGGAGTTTCATGAGTGACATACACTTGATCAACAATATTTAAAAAGTTAAATGTTTTCTAAGTGTGTTGGTGAAGAAAACTACAGTTAACTCAAAAAGAACAGATGCTAAATTTTGCCACACAGCAGTCCAAGACAAGTCCATTGCTGGTGGGAGCACAAAAGGGTACAACCACTTTGGAAATCAGTATGGCAATTTCTCAGAAAATCAGGAAACAATCTACCTCAAGACCCAGCAATACTACTATTGGGTATATACCCAAAAGATGCTCAATTGTACCACAAGGACAAGTGATGTAGGAGGGTCATCTGTGTATGTGTTACTTTCATTGGTTAATAAAGAAACTGCCTTGGCCCTNATGTGGGAGCTGGGCCAGACGAAAAGCAGGGCCCGCTCCCCTCATTACTACAGACAAGTGCTCAACTATGTTCATAGCAGCATTGTTTGTTATAGCCAGAACCTGGAAACAACCTAAATGTCCCTCAACTGAAGAATGGATAAGAAAAATGTGGTACATTTACACAATAGAGTACTACACAGCAATAAAAATAATGACATCTTGAAATTTGCAGGCAAATGGATGGATTTAGAAAAAAAATATATTGAGTGAGGTAACCCAGACCAAGATAGACAAATATAATATGTACTCACTCATAAGTGACTTTTAGAGATAAAGCAAAGAAAAAACAGCCTTATAGTCCACAACCCCAGAGAACCTAGACAACAAAGAGGACCCTATGAGAGACATGCAGGGATCTATATAGGAAGGAGAAAAAGGCAAGATCTCCTGAGTAAATTGGGAGCATGGGGGTCACAGGAGAGGATACAAGAGAAGAGGGGAGGAAGATAGGGGAATGGAGAAAAATGTATAGCTCAATAAAAGCAATTAAATAAAAAGCTTGAAGAGTTGTGAAATTCTGGCTCCTGGATGGACAGGCTGTTGCATGTTGTCTTAGGTTTCTATTGCTGTGATGACCAAAAGCAAGCTGGGGAAGAAAGAATTTATTTGGCTTACATTTCCCCAACTCAAGGCAAGGACCAGAGCATAAGAACTAAAGCAGGAGCCATGGAGGAATGATGCTTACTGGCTTGCTCCCCATGGCTCGTGCACTTCAGTGGCGCAAGTCTCTTGTTAATCACAGTTGATTCTTCAGCCCAAACTAACCAGAACCGCAGATTCTTAATTCAAAACATCACTCAGACAGCCCCCATAATGTTTTCACTTACCTCGGAAACTTCACGGGCCAGATCTCTATAGTCAACATTTTCCTCAGCATTCTTCTCTTCCAAACTCCCACAAAACAGCCCACTAATCTCTGATCCCACAACAGTTTTTCCTGCCCAAACTTCAAATGCCACTACCATCCTCTCCAAAACGTATGGTGAAGCCTGTCACAGAAAAACCCATGACATTATACCAATTTTGTCTTAGCCATGTTTCTGTCACTTTGATAAAGACCATGACCAAAAGAAACCTGGAGAGGAAAGGCCCATCATCTTATAATATCCAGGAAACAGCCCATCACTGAAGGAAGTCGGGGAAGGAGCTAAAGCAGGGCATAAACATGGGGGCAGGAACTGAAGACAGAAGTCATGGAGGAACAGCATCTGTGGTTACCTCCATAAGACCTGCTCAAGAACTGAGCCAGTCAAAAGTCCAGCAAGGATGGTAGAGGGGTCCCAGAGGCTATTGGCCATTGACTAATGAGGAAGGGTTACTCTCCTTTGAGAACGTGTTCATCGGTAGGGTGCTCATGCCCCAGGGCATGCTCCATGTGCATATAACAGTACTAATCAGACTCGGGAAGTTAGTAATTTAAATTTTTTTTTAAATTGGGAAGAAGATGAAGTGGTAACTCTAGGAGAAGTTAGGGATAGGATATGATCATATGCATGGCATAAATATATTAAACATTTGAATAATAAAGTATCACTTTTTAAAAATGTGTTAGGGGCTTTGGAGTTGAGCAATGGCCAGAAGATGTAAGGAATTTTGAAGAGCATGAAAGAAATGGCCAAGATTCCTTGAGGAAATTGTTGGTATAAACACATAGCCCTGTGACTTATCTACCAGTGTGGTTTTGAACAGTGTGGTGGTTTGAGTAAGAATGACTCCCACAGGTTCATATATTTGAATGCTTAGGCACCAAGGAGTGGGACCATTTGAGAGGATGAGAAAGATTAGAAGGTGTGGCTTTGTTAGAGGAAGTGTGTCACTGGGGGTAGATTTGGAGCTTCAAAAGCCCATGCCAGCCCCAGTCTCTCTCTCTCTCTCTCTCTCTCTCTCNNNNCTCTCTCTCTCTCTCTCTCTCTCTCTCTCTCTCTCTCTCTCTCTCCCCCTGTAGATAAGGATGTAGCTCTCAACTACTCATCCAGAACCATGTGTGCCACCATTCTTCCTCCAATCCAGGTCCAGGTCCTTTCTTCCTCCCATAGTGCACCCACATCCTGAACGCTGACTTTATCAAACAGTGAGCTGATGTAAGCATTGGGCCTTGCCAAAGCTGGGAGCAAGCAATATGGCTGATCTGCTCAAGGAGAGGCTTCTGAGCCCAACTCTCAGATCTGAATCTGCAAAGGAAGAGTCAGACACAGGAAGCACAAAGAGAAATCACACAGAGAGAGACAGAAAGGTACAAGCAGTGTGGTGTAGAGGCAATAGCAGAGAAAGCCATTAGCCGCCACAGCAGAGGTTCCAGAGTCAAAGAGACCTGACATTAACAGCCAGCAGCCTCATTGTGTTCCTCACGCTCTGAGGTGAAATCAGGACAAGAATGGCTCCAGTCTCAGGCATATGTGCGAGCATCACACTTCTCAGAGAACCTGCAGTCCTCTCAAACATGTCACTCACTCAACCTTGGCATTACTCCAACTCTTAGCTTAAATTAAATTATTTGAGAAAGGGAGGGTAGCCAGCTAGCTCTGGTGGTTTCAGGAGGTTTCTTGAAGCTTTTGAGATCTAACTTCCTATACAGAGAGTAGAAGTAACTGGCTGGACACACAACACATCAAAGCTTGTCCACAGGGTAGAGAGTCCAGCTTGAACCCACAAAGCAACGGCAGCATAAGCTGATTGTAATGAGATCTTGCAATAATGAAAATTGTCAACATGATAGAATCTAGAATCGCTTGGAAGACAGGCCTCTTAGGCAAGCTTGTAGGGAATTAATTACCTTGACTTTATTAATTAATAGGAAAACCTGCCCACTGTGGGTGGCACAATTCCTTGGCTGGGATCCTGGGCTGTATAAATGATGGCATGGATCTGAGCAACAGCATGCATTCATTGCTCTCTTTCTCCTGACCGCAGATGCAAGGTGACCAGGTATTGCAAGTGCTCTCGCTGCCTTGACTTAGTTACCTTGAGGGACTCAACCTCAAATTCTGACCCAAAATAAATCCTTCCTTAAGTCGTTTCTGTCGGGGTCCTTGTCGGATCAACAGGAAGAGTAACTAAGACAGATGTGAGGAGGTAAGGGTGGTGTAAAGTCTGACAGATGTAATGAGGTCAGGGTGTTGTAAAGTCTGACAGATGTGAGGAGGTCAGGGTGGTGGTGTAAAAGTCTGACAAATGTGAGAAGGTCAGGGTGGTGTAAAGTCTGACAGATGTGAGGAGGGTTGTAAAGTCTGACAGATGTGAGGAGGTAAGGGTGGTATTGTGAAGTCTGACAGATGTGAGGAGGTAAGGGTGGTGTAAATTCTGACAGATGTGAGGAGGGTTGTAAAGTCTGACAGATGTGAGGAGGTAAGGGTGGTACTGTAAAGTCTGACAGATGTGAGGAGGTAAGGGTGATGTAAAGTCTGAATAGTGAGCAAACAGTGAAGGAGGGATACTCTGAGATGGGAATCAAATGCGAAGCATGCTGGAGCACACAGGGAGCAAGGAGCTTGGGCAGGAGGTCAGAGCAAAATCTTCACAGTCCCTAAATATCAGTCCTGT
Organism: Bramus lutescens; assembly: GCA_001685075.1. NCBI lineage: Eukaryota > Metazoa > Chordata > Mammalia > Rodentia > Cricetidae > Bramus > Bramus lutescens. The sequence goes on from LOEQ01012986.1 coordinate 11,687, forward strand.
AAAGAATTTTTCAAAGCCCAAACTTTGGTCTCTTAAAGAGGCCTTGATCATTAAGTTTCCAGAAATGAGAACTTGGTTCCAGAGTTTTCCCTTCTTCCTTTGACCGAATGATACAAATTGAGAGTTCTCCAAAATGCCAAAAGCTTTCAGATTTTGGTGGATTTCTCTTTCAAAGTTTNCTTGGGGAATGGTGCCCAAATCTATTATGAAATTCATTTATTTGTCATGGACCTTATATCCATAGCCTGAAATTATTTTTATACAAGATTTTAAATAGTTTTATGAGTAAAATAGGCCTCCCACATTAAACATTAATCAAGAAAATACCCCCACAGAATTGCTTACAGGGTAATCTAATGGACACATTGTCTCAATTACAGTTCCTTTTTCCCAGATGACACTGGTTTATGTCAAGAGGACAAAAAGAAAAGTCACCAGCACCAGGTATGCCCAACAAAGACAGAAGGACAATCAGGACTCAGATTTCAGAACAGACAGCAAGTCAGAACCTGAGTGGTCAGACAGAGGAAGCAGTTTAAAACATAGACCAAGCTGGCAGTGGTGGCACAGGCCTTTAATCCCAGCACTCAGGAGGCAGAGGCAGATGGATCTCTGTGAGTTCAAGGTCAGCCTGGTCTACAAGAGCTGGCTCCAAAGCTACACAGAGAAACCCTGTCTCAAAAACAAACAAACAAAACCATAGACCAAAAAAGCAGTGAAGAGAATCTTGGGCCCAATCTGAGGGCTCTTGCATGCCAGGCTGCAAAGCACAAGAGTATCACGTAAAATCAAGGAAGTCGCAGTGAGGCCATAACAGAGAACACACGATTCTATATGATGACATAAGGGATGCTTTCTGAGGGGACATGGCCTATTGTCCAGGCTATGTGGCATGGCCTGCCTGAAATTCTCTTTATTTTACTTTTAAACATTTTTTCAGAAGTTGACATAAACAAAATTAGCCTTGGCCCACAGGGTCAAGGTCATCAACAGCACTGTCTTCATCTTTAATCCTGAGCCGCAGGAAAGTCTTCAGGGTGCTAGCCCACAGCAGGGGTTCATCTCTACAGCAATTACACCTTCTAGAACATATCCTGAATGACCTGCCTAAGAATATTTTTTCAGCGAAATTTTTAAAATTAGAATTACATTTTAAAATAACAGTAAAAGTATACTGAAGTATACTTATTATTATATAATATTATTATATCAAGTATTATGTTCTACATATATTATGCACTATGTTTCAATGATTCGCAGCATCATGTTTACACCAGCATCACAGCACATGAGGAATGCATCATCACACAGGGCTACAGCATAGGTGACAGACTTTTCCAATTTCCTCTTCAATCACGTGGGACCACTGTGGTATATGCAATCCATTGTTGGCCAAAATACTGTTATATGGACAAATGGAATTGTTATTGCCCCTTTCTAAATCACCCTATATTTCATGTTAGAGTCATTGCTGTAGAAACATCCCAAGGATTCAAACCAGTCAGTATTAGAAGCCCCTTCCCCCTACCCCCGAACTAAGTCCTACGGTTGCTAAGATATCTCTACACACGACTTCTTCCTTGGTGATGAGAGAGAACCTTGGAAGACTAGGGAAGCATCCCCTATCTGGTGTGCCCTCCTTCCATTTCCTTCATTTAGCAGAAGCAAAAAAGAAAAAATCATGCCACTAAAGTGTGAAAATTCCATGCCCCACACTATTCTTCAGAGAGAGTCATCTTCTTCTCAACTTCTCCCCTCCAGCTAGGTGTTTCCAGCAGTAGCTGCTGGTGAGGTATCATTTCAAATTTATATCCTTTGCCACCCAAGCAACCTGCACATTTTTAGCTCTTTGTAACATACACTGTTCCAGAATTTCTTTTATAAAGCATCTGTATCTCTTGTCATGGAATATTTCATTCCAATATTTGAACAGGGATTCTGAACCATAAATGTAAAGTGATCTCATCATAGATGCAGATCCTCCAAATATGTGAGAAAGAGTAAGGGGCTGTCTCCGAGGACCAGAGAATGCATCAGCTGGCTTCCATTTATCCCTAAGGATGACTAGAGATATCTGTAAGAAGTTCGTTCGAGCATGGCTTGAGAAGGAAGCCCTGGAGAGTAGTGAACGGTATAGGTTAGTCAGTAGCAATTCTTTCAGGCTTGACTCAATAAAGCCACACTTCAAGGTGAGTCTAGAAAAAGGGAAAGTATGTGGTGCTGGTTAGTGACTGCAACACATGAACGTCAACCAGTCTGCAACAGCACTCACCATCTGAGAGGGGACAGAGGGAGCTGCAAGCTGAGATAGGATGGGCTCACAGAGGGAGCTGAGATAAGACCTTGGGAGTGGGGGGTAGAAGAGAATGGGAAGGTAATATAAGAAATTCTCTAGAGAACCTCGGGTAGCTGGGATAATAATACTTTTATGAAGAGCAAAAGTGTATACAAACTTACCAACAGCCAAAACCTCACAAGTTTGTCATGGAATATTTAACATGGCGTAAGACCCAACTCCACCAGCAAGATACTATTAGCTTTGAAAAAGTTGTTTAGCCTAAGACACGTCTACCCATCTTAAAACAGGGCAAAGAATAATAGAGGTGATTCCCATGGCACACCTGGTGCAATCACTGATGTCTGCCAGCCTTGTCCTCATTGTCACTGTGTCTATGGTCATTATTGTTACTCGAGAGCTTTATCTCCAGGGCTGAGCACAGAGCATGGCATGGAGAATTCCTTCACTGAAGGTGTGAGGTGACTGAAGGCAGAGCCAGCTTCATGGTTACACAGCACAAGTTGGCTGACCCACGATGCCCAGCACTCAGAAGGACCTAGTGTTTCATATAATGCTCTGTTGTGGCTATCTAGAAGTTCTTAATAATGTTTGCACAGGGTTTCATAAATTATGAAGCTGAACCCAAGTAAGGAAAGGGGGATGAGTAGGAAACTAAGGCATGAGTAATTTGGGGAGATGAGAAATCTACAGAGAGGCTACTAAGAATCATGCTGTCCCCAAAATTTCCTCTCTCAGATGAAGAGGCCTTTAGTAGTGGAGTCAGAAGTTACCACATCCACAGTTATTAATGGCCTTAGTCCATGCTTAGTAGCACATTAGGAAGAAGTGAAGATCCCCAAAATATCTGATACCTGATTCTCTTTATCAACAATATTTTAGAATTTATATGTCTTAACTCTGAGGCAAAAATAATAAGGGGGAGGTCATTTAAGCCTCAACATTGCTAGATCTTGACTCTTAATTTTTCTTTCTATTATACAGACTAAGAAATGACAAGTATAATATGTACTTGTGGCACAGTTACCAATGTTTTGAGCCCAAACCTTCACAGCCAACACATTACCAAGCAAAGTGAACTGTCCTCCCTGAGACCAGCTGCTACCTATTCCTCCTAGTATCACCAACTAGTCACTTACTAGCCATCACTGAGCTAGCAAGCAGATGACTTTCCCCATGAGGGGACATCTGAGGAGAGTTCTGAAGAACAAGAAGAGGAAAAGGCATCCTGGGCAACCAGCGGTTTACAAAATACAGGCTCAGGGCTCCCGAGTTGTTCATGAAGATGTAAGTGCTTTACTAAGTTCTGATGTGTAGGCAGAAAGCAAAGGGCAGGACAGGGCAGGCAGATCACTGAGTCAGTTTGTTCCTTTTTCCAGGACAAAAGGAAACTACTAAAAACCAATTTTTTTTCCTCAGGGATTTTTTTTTTTTTGGAAAGGGAACTATGCTCAAATTTCAGAAACACACCCATCTGGAGTTGGAAATAAGGACTGAGGAGATAAGAAAGGAGCAGATGTTGTAGTCTTCCTTGTATTGAATCAGATTGTTTTTGCTTAGCAGGTTACAGTGGGTGTGGTGGTTTGAATAAGAATGGCTCCCATAGGTCATATATTTGATTGGTTAGTCATCAGGGAGAGGAACTACTTGAGAACGATTAGGAGGTGTGGTCTTGCTGGAGAAAATGCATTGCTGGAGGTGGGCTTTGAGGTGGCAAAAGCCCAAGCAAGGCCCAGTATCTCTCTTTTCATGCTACCTGCAGATCCGGGTGTAGAACTCTCAGCTATTTCTCCAGCACCATGTCTGCCTGCTACCATGTTCCCTGCCATGATGATAATACACTAACCCATGTCTGAGACTGCAAGTAAGCCCTAGATAAATGATTTCTTTCCTAAGAGTTGCCATGGTCATAGTGTCTCTTCACAGCAATAGAACACTGATTAAGCCGTGGATCTGAGTCAGCACCGGGGCGGGAGGCACGGGGGCGGGAGAGGGATGTGGGGCTAGCTGATCACTGGAGATCTTTGGGAAGATTTGCTCAGCTGGATGTAATGAAGCCTTCTGGCCACAGAGCTCTCTGTAAACATCTTGTCTGCACACGCAGACTTCCAGAGTAGCATCATGTTCGGGAAAATGGGACAGTAGACAAGGAGAGTCTCATTCTGTGGGCGGGGCTTGAGCTAATGTGAGTCAGAGATGTCCAGATACTGTGAAGGTTTGCAAAGATGGCTACACTGGGAAGAGACTGGGGCAGAAGGAGGCCTGAAACAGGAAGTGGGAAAATGAATGGTGCCTCCTGAAACTGTCCTAGGAATAGACCCAAGGCGATAGCCAGAGAACGGAATACTGGAGGAGGACAATAGCCAGGAAGGAGAATCAGTGCAATATTGGGGATTAGTGGAGAAAAAGGAATCCAAGGTTCAGCTCAGGGAACTCCCTGCATACAGAACAGGGGTTGGCAGAACATCCCTCTTGAAATCGGTTGACATTTAGGCATCCAAGGAACAGTCAAGGGAGCATGTGCAGCAGGCAAGCAGATGTATGAGACAGGGCTGGAAGTACTCACAGTCTTGTTCGCCAAGGCTGCTGCTCAGGGCTCCCAACAGGTCTCATGCTGCTGCTTCTGGTGTTCCTCCTCAATTCTCAGTAAAGCATTCAGAGTAAGTCACAGGCCAAATGAGGCGCCTGCATTCCCTGTTCAGAAGCTCGTAAGGGCTCCTGTCACACGGAATTGTGGTCACAGCAAGTGCTGTGGCCCACGTGGTCCTGCTTGGTCGATCTCCATTCCAGCTGCTATGGCTTCCTCACTGTTCCAGCTTGGGGGCCTTGGCGGACATGTGGAGAAGTGGATGAATGTCCTTTTGGAGGCCAGGACATCTTTCTAGAGCATTTTTGGGAGGCAGAAGGGAAGCGGCCATGATGAGAACAATGGGGGTGAACAAGACATTGCTAGGATTAGGAGAGCATGTCAGAGGGTCTGCCTCAACTTCTCCTGGGCAGGGCGTGGGGTAGGAGACAGAGAACACAGCAGACTCGTCCTCTCCTTTCAAAGAAAATCATGAGAGAAAACTGCCTTCATATTCTATAAACTTAATAATTGTCAGATGTAGTGATGAGGGGAGCGGGCCATGCTTTTCGTCCTGCCCGGTTCCCACACGGCTAGCTTATACCTCGAAATAACAACACACCAATTGTATTCATTT